>CATIWR010340584.1:0-47697 GCA_949677035.1 Omphalea diandra
ATAAGCTTTAAGGTTCATTTATATAGGTGTGCCTTTAAAGTGATTATGGATTCGAATTTGAGTTGTAAGCTAATTTTTATTTAAAAAATCAACATGATGTCAAATACAAATTCATTTTAAATGAACACCTATCCAATTCAAACTAAATGAAACAAACTCACCAGCAATTCTGAAACTATTCCTTTCAACTTCAGATAAATTTCTCTTGTAGATTCCCCAGTTCCACTCCTAAAATCAAATCGATGAGCATGTCTTACTTTCAGCCTAAGTGATGGACTACTGTAAGCTTTAGTTATTGTGTGCCAAACTCCAACTACACTGTATCTATTTCCAGAAGATGACTCCCCCAGAGGCCATCTCAACCCACCCTTCACGTCTGAATCCAAGACTGCAGAATTAATCAGGTCTCTTATGCTATTCATCTCGTCATCCTGCAATAACACATAGCATTAGTCTAAGTCACTCTCAGAAGCAAAAAATCTCCATAACATGACAAATACAAACTAATCACAGTTTATTTTAGCTTTACCGGTTTAGTTACCATGGAATTAATATCTGAAGAGTGAACCTTTGCATTTTATGGGGACTAAAACTTGTCTCATATCAAACAACACTTTATGTATCAGAAATTTCATGTTGTACATAGAAAAAACATCTCTGAAAAAATAAGCTGAATGCTCTTCCATCCAACTTTCTCCGGCATGAGAGAAGTACCTTTAGGTATAGCTTTTAATCTTCACAAGTTACTTGACAATTTTTGAGCCAATCTCACTAGTTCAAGCCCATTTAGAGCTTGTCTTACATGATTTCTCTCCCAGAAAGTTATTGCACAAAACAGAACTCTAGGACCAAGATTTCTCCCTCCTTCCATCTAGCTGGAATTGTTTTTATAATTTTTTGAAACAGAAGGTACTGAATGGAATATGATTAAGGTGGTCATTAAGAAAAAATAGTCATAAAATACTCTCCTTTTCAAGTTACTACCTAGCAAATAGCTGCCAGTGTGTATGGGAAGACACTTAGCACCCAGACGGTGCAATGTTATCATATATGTCAGCAAGTAAAGCAGATTAACTTACAGTAAGAGTGGTTAAGATCCTCTTGGTGCATAGCATTAGCCTCAGGTCCAGATTCTTATCAAGGCATGATATGTCTGTGACCATCTGGCGTACTTGGTTTAATTCAACCTGCAGGTTAAATGATTACATCATAATGAAGCCTCCATAAACAAGCAAAAGTAAACTGAATAAATGGTATAGACTGTGTAAAGGAAAAGGATAAATTAAAATCAGCTAAACAACATTAAAAAAAAAAAAAAAACATTTTCGATTTTTACCATTGTATCCAAACCTTTTGAAATAGCCAATTATACCCAAAATTGCTCAAACTTGTCTATTGTACCCATGGTCAAAATTGAGATAAGATGTTTATCTTATTTCCTAAAATTATTATAATCTTTACTTTAAAAACATTACATTAATCTATATTCAGCTCAAATGTGAAAGAAAAGTGTAAGATTAATATTTTAATTGATAATAAAATTTTAAATAACTTTTAAACATTAAAAATAGCTTATTTTGTTTTTTTTTTTTTATTTGAAATTTCAATTGTTTTTGGGTCTAACAAGTACTTCTATGACATGCATGATAGTCATAGAAGAGTAATTTTAACAAATGATATAAGTGTTTCATCCCAAATTTGACCATGGGTACAATCAACACAAATTTGGTCAACTTTAGGTATAACTAGCTATTTTGAGAAGTTTGGGTACAACAGCGAAAAATCAAAAAGGTTTAGGTTTCTTTTGTCATTAAGCCATTAAAGTCAGAAGACACCCACAAGTTATACCAATGTCATTAACAGTGACATATTTTGCAATTGCCATACATGGACACGGCTCTTACTAACAGAAACTTGCCTTGTAAAGTAGAAGTTTCTTATCTGCTTGTACACTGCACTTGCACGATAGGGTCGAATTTGGTCTTGTGTTGTCAAACAACTACACAAGGAAACAAAATTCAAGTCACTAACAAATTGAATCAAAATTATAATAACAGCAGAACAAAGAAGAGGCATGTGGTAAAACAAATACCTTTACATGGTAAATATCCTTTTCCTCTTCAAAATCAACTTCAATTTTTGGGACAACTCCATCTATAATATTTTCCATATATGAAGAAGAAATATTTGTATAAAGTGATCTTTTCAAAAGTCTCAAAATGGTTTCGTCAACCTGATTTTTGTCAACACATCCTAGTCTTACTGAAGGACTCCTGCATTATAAAAATAGATACAACTTTTTCTTAGGCATCTGTAAGTATAACTGATTGATGAGACATATTTCTTATGCATTAGAGGAAATACCATGAATTTGATGCTATGTAGGCATTCCTAGATCTTTAACATTAATATACTGCTATTTGTACTAGAATAGTAACGTAGAACCAATTAAAATTTTGCTACATCCCTGGCATTTCAGAAGTTCCTTATGGGAAAACAATATGAAGCGAGGCACAGGCATCATATAGGCATAGCTTAGGCCACTCAGGCAACTTAACAACAGCATTAAAGATTCTTATGTTCAACTCCAACCCCATCCAAAAGCAACACAAGATGGAGATATAACCTATTCTGTAGGAGACCTTAACACTGTGCTCCATGATGTCTACTCCTTCAAATACCAAAACACTGTAGGAGACTTCTACACCAAACTGAAATTACCCAAGAAAGAAGTTTAGAAAGTTTTGGAACATTTTAGTGCAAAAGGTAGCAGTACATCTTACATGTACTGTCCAGATGGCTTTAGCTGGTACTCTGCCCAATCCTAGGAAAAGATCTAAGGTAACACTAGAAACTCCCCACATCCTGTATACCGTGAATTCCTGCTATGATACAAGCTAGTACTTTGAACCAGCACAGCAAATAAAGCAATCAGAAAATTCAGGACTCACAATGTAAGCAGTCAATTACCGCTCTATCCTTGCTGGTCAAGGTTGAGTGCATGGGGAAGTTGAAAATCAACAATAGCCAGTCACCGCAAAACAATTTTACTCCATAATATCAAATGACATGAGCCATTATGCAAAAATAAGAACACATGACCATGCCCAAGCCTATAAGAATAACGCAATTTCAAAATGGTAATTATGTATAACAATATTTAAGAGTGCAGGATTGTCGTTGGATTGTATGCAGAATAACAATAATTCATCAGAATCAACAAAAAGTGCTCATCAAAAAGAAATTTACTGGAATCCACTGCTTATATCAATTGCACTCAACCAGAACCTTTGTCTTTGAGAAACAGAGCTCACACTTGGTCCACTCAGCTATTTGGGCTACAAAGTGACATTATAGCATACTTGATGATCTAGATTTTGAAAGCTACTAAAAACTTGTCCTGACTGTTATGTGAACCTAATTTTTCTAATTTCCTTGAAGATAGGAGGCTAAAAGTTACGTTATACCAACAGGTTTCTTTGTGGCCATAAATTCTATAACATGCATACCCAAGAAATGCAAAATAAATAAATGAACTAAAAGGAAAAGGGGGGAATTACCCATGTTTCGTTTTTATGTTTACAAAGACCATCTAAAATGCAATATCCAGGGTAACAAAAAAAGATTAACAATCAAAGTTGGATCACTTACCCATGAAAAAGAATTTTACCAAATCTAGCTATCAATGTTGGCTTTACTTTTTCCAAGCCCTGAGAGTCCATTTCATTCCTCAAAATTCCAAAAGAAGACAGTAGATCTTGTTGTACTTTTCCAGCTACAATTACCCATGGACTTCTCAAATCATTCTCTTTCAGTTCATTATTCTCTACAATATCAAAATTTTAACCAAAAAGAAGAGTCAATGTTTACATAACTAGGTTATTGGTTTACACTTCAAGTGACAACCCAGAACATAAACAATAACAATTCCAAAATGGATAGACTGCCAACCTTCATTTATTGGACCGTTCAACAAGATTAGAGGTTTTTCTCCAAACCTGCGCTCAACAGATTCCAAGGAAACTGGCTCAAGACAAGTGTAAGAAGGAATCTGGCCATTCCTGGTCAAAACAACAGGAAACCATCTAGATATGGCACGATCAGCATACACAATCTTTCCACCCCTGTCTATGTTAGAATCAGGTGATTTCAAACTTATATTTTTCTTAAAGAGAGGAACAAACAACTCTGGAATTGGTGATTGCCTCCCCTTGTCCTTTGAATGCCTCTTGTGTGGAGGGATATACGCCATTGTATTAATAGTATTTGTGTTTGACCTGAATACCTAAGGGGAGAGATTATTGCACAAGGAGGAACTCAACATTAGAGAATAACAAAACAAAATCAAACCTTCAACCACAGGTCTCCATGTTACAATTCAAACAACATATAGTTCCACATAGAGTATGCTTGGCCTTGTTATTGCACGTAGCTAGAGCTGTAAGATAAAAACTATAAGATTTTTAACTTTTAAGGATATGTTAGCTGTTCATGAAAGTAGTTTAATTATTTTGTCAATGTAATCTATCATCTATTGTCTAGAAGGATTCATTTAATTTTCTGTCCAAAAGTTGCCACGAGCAATGGCAATGGATATCAAGCCTATAGTGATTACAAAGAACAAAAAGTGAACCTGTATTCTGAAAATGGAACTAAAAAAGAAATTCCCTTCAATGGTTTTGTCTTAATTCAATATGACAAGCAATAACCAGTCTAGTTTTCGATAATTACAATTAAATTCTGCGATTTTGACGACCAGAAACAATTATAATAACTCTAATAATTTTTTTTTTAAAAAAAAACTCATCTTGCTGTGTTTAACAACTCCAATTCCAAAAGAAAATGAAAAACCCACATAAATAAATATCATCATCATCTTGTTGCATGCTACTTTAGTTTTCCAGAACTGAAAGTGAAACCCAGAAAAGAGAGAGCTTAAATTGTAAGAGAAACTTAACAGTACCTGATAGTTCAAAATCCGCGTTGATTAAAGGTGGCTCCTTTCTGCACTTATCGCAATGGACCCAAACGGGTTGTGCGTATATATATATAAGACTGTATTGCAGAATGCCTAATTTACTAAGCTACTTCGTTAGCAAGCGGTTCTATCGACGTCGCAAGGAAGGTGTTGATAAAAAATTGATATGCTATGCCTATGCATGATCTGCTTTTAATCAACTAAGCTACTTCGTTAGCAAGGAGTTTCATCGACTTCGCGAGGAAGGTGGCATTCAAAAATTCCTACGCTGTCTGTGCATGATTCTGCTTTTCCTTTTCTCCAAAAAAAAAAAAATGTGCCTTTTCTTTTAACTGACGAAGTAAAAACGATTCAGATTTTTTTTTTTAATTCTTTTTTACCCCTCAAAATTTAAATTTTTTTGTCTATCATTTAATTTTATCAAAATTAATTAAAATTAATAAAATTTTAATAAATATAACAAAAACTCAAATTGATCAAAATTGAATGATATGCATATAATGTGTGGCAAATCGGTTAACATAAATTTTTATTAAAAAAATTAGTAAAATCAATTAATATTAATTATTAATATCAGTTAATATTATTTTAACTTAATATTTTAACATAATATTTTAGCATAACACATTATCCTATTTTAATCGATTTAAATTTTAATTAAATTTACTAAAATTTTATTAATTTTAGTTAATTTTATCAAAATTTAAAAGAATTAACCAATTTTACTAAAACTAAAAAATCTTTAAATTTTATGAGCCAATAAACCCTTTTTTTGTTTAAGGCAGAGTGACATTCTTTAAAACTTGAGAAGAGGCTTATATATATATATATATATTTAATATATCACATATATTAATATAGTTTTTTAAAAAAGAAAAAGAAATACATATGAGTAATTATTTTTTAATTTAATTATTATTCTATGATAATTCTTTAATTTTACATCTTAATAATTTCTTTAATAAATTATTTAATTTTTAAATAAATTTTAAATATTTTAATAATTTAAATTGATCTTTTGAATCAATCCGTGGATCAAATCCATTCAAATTGACTTATTAATTGGATTAAAATCGAGTTGAATTTGATTAAGTTGATCGGATTAGAATCGAGTTGAATTTTATCAAAATTTTTTTTAACCGAATCAAATCAGAATCTATCACATTTATTGAAGGACATTCATCATTTGCAATATCTTATAAACTACAACCCAATTTGTTGAAATATTTTAAATTTTGGGCTAACTTAATGATATTATTTTAAATTTTGGCCTAACTTAATGATATTTGAAGTTTTGTCTATTTGAAATTACTTATGATGTATTTAAACTTTTGTTCAATTTAAAATAATTTGAATTGAATCATTTGAAATTTAAAGATGAAATATGAATCTAATATAAAAAATGATTCATTAATATTTGATGAAATGATTCAAACTTGATTTAATTTAAACCAAGGGACTATAGAAGTCTTACATAAGGAGGAGCTTTATTAGTTTCGGAAGTCTGGAAAAGTGAGTGGAGTGTATTACAGGATCAGAATACTTCCTTTTTTCATACGTAGACCATTCAGCAACTGAAGACTAATAAGATCGTTCTGCTTAAAGACTAGAATGGGGTTTGGATCAGTGCTTCAAATCAGCTGAGAACCATGGCAGTTACTTTCTTTCAGGATTTATACGGACAACATGAAGTTAAATATAGCCCAATATAACCTATTAAGAGTATGTTCCCCCTCAGTTCAGCAAGAACAGCTTGATGATTTGGGTTAAGTCAGTATCTAATGATGAAGCGTAAACAGCGTTAGGGGAATGAAGCCTTGGAAAGCTTCAGGGGTATAAAGGATACAAGCAGCCTTCTATCAATTCGAATGGTCTATACTTGGTGCCGCGATATGTGATTCAATTAAAAAGATCTTTCAGGACAAAGGATCGCTTCGACATTATGTAAATGGAGTTGGGTGCTTATCTCTAAGGTTGGTAGTCCTATCAAATGAGTTTACAGGTATCAAATCGGGGTGACCCCCTTTCTCCTTACTTGTTTGTTTTATGCATGGAAAGAATAGCCCATGGTATTCATAAAACGTTGAGTCAAGGTTTATGGAAATAGATTTGGCTCGATAGGGAGGCGCCTAAACTTACCAACCTCTTTTTTTGCAGATGATTTGGCTTATTTGCATAGGCATCCTTGGATTAGGCGAAAATAATTAAAGGGGGTACTGGATGATTTCAGTGCTTGCTCGCGTATGAAGGTTAGCGGAAGGAAGACTAGATTTTTTTTTTCTAATTCCAAAAATGTGACTCCTTCGAATAAAAATCTGCTTGCTGCTGAATTGGGGTTTCAGTATACTGATAATCTACGTATACATTCTTGGGTTCCCGAAGTCCATGTACAACCATGTTCTTAAATAGGTGAAATCTGCACTAGCTACTTTGAATGCTTCTCCCACCTTTCTTTAGCTCATAAAGTTACTATAACTCGATTAGTTTTGTCAGCCATTTCATTATACACCACGCAACCGTGTTGGATTCCACTTGGCCTATATGATGAGATTGAGCGAATCTATCTCAACATTATATCATGTCGATCACCAAATAATCACAAGACTTCTCCAGCCCCTTAGAAGGATATCATGCCCCCAAAAGTAGAGGCGGCGCTTGGGTATCTTGGTCATGCAGCTTATGAATGACGCTTTCATGACGAAAATTGGCTAACACTCAATCTAATAATTTGTAGACTCAAGTTATATAAGACGGATGAGGGGATTGTGAATATTAGTCTATCAAGAAAGGGGTCGCCACTTTAGAAGCGTATACATCACTAATTCATGGTATTGATTAGAGCTTAGGAAATGGTAGGAAAGCACACTTTTGGACAGATATATGGCGTCAGAATGACAGAGCTCCAGTAAATAAGGTTGTTTATACCATTTCGGCCGGTATGTTGTCATAAAAAATTAATGAACTTGTTACAGTGAACGGAGAGTCAGATTGGGGAAGGATTACTCCTTATCTCATGACCGTTGCCTTTCTTGCTATTACTGCTATAACCCCACAGCTGGTTGCTGATGACGATAAAATCTTTTAGAGGCTTTAAGAGATCAGGTGATTTTCTATATGATTTGCGTACTAACGTTGAGTGGTATGAACAAGATGGTATCCTCTCTTTAATATGGCAGTGGAACGGCCCTTAGAGGATCCATTGTTTTATATGGTTAATGGCTAAGTATAGGCTTTTAACTAATTATGAAAGATGCCACCGACATCTTATGCCTGATAGTTATTGTGGTTCTTGCCCAGATCTAGTGGATGACACTAACCATGTATTTCAGTATTGTCATAAAGCTATGACGGTCTGGAGAAAGTTGGTACTTATCAACCTGGGGGCTTGTTCTTTGACAAAGCTTTGAGTTTGTATGCATGTGTTGCCTGGAATTTACGTGTTAAGCTGCCTAGAGAGGATGGAACTTCAAGGCAAATTATTTCGATACAACTTGCCAGTGTTTATGGCATAGGATGAATCAATAAATCTTTAATGTGTTCGCCAAAGTTCTGATGAGTTAGAACATATTATTAAGGATTAATGCTAATTTAAATTTAAACTTTGTGTGTTAGTGTGATTTTAGTCCAAATGTGATTTTAGTTCAAATTTTAAAATTATTAAAATATGTCAGAATCGTAAAATTGAGTGCAATGTTCCTCAATCCATATATTTATAGTGTGATTACGGTAAAGTTTATGTGAAAAGATAGTAAAATTTCATTGGAAGATTTCTTATATTTGTGTAATTTATGATTTTGGTCTATACACTATTATTAATTTTGATCAAAATATGAATTGACTAATATTTTGATGATTCTAATATATTTTAATAATTTTTAAAATTTAAGCTAAAATCGTATTGACATGCAAAAGTTTGAATTTAAATTAACATTAGGCCGATTATTAATATCAAAGCCAAAGAATTCTCACAAACTTGCATTGTCCTAGGCTTAGAGGGGGATAGATGGCAATATGATAGTTGAGAAGCAAATCTCTTTAAGAGCCCGTCTTAATGGTTGAATCAAAATAAATAAGGATGATGCTGTGAAGCTGGATAATGGTAAAGTGGTTGCTCTGCAGATGGATCCAGGCTATGATTTTAGCTGGGTTTGCTATGCATATAGGATCATGTACAGTGTTAGTATCTGAGTTGTGAGGAGGTCTGTACTGGTTTAAATTAGCATGGGATAAGGGATTCAAGATACACATAGTCGAGTTATAACGAATAGATAATCGATATGGCGAGTGATAACTCTATAATTACAAATGTTAATAAGGGGTTAATTAGGAATATCCGACTTTTAATTTCTCAGCCATGAATAGATGCTCTGGTGAATCTTGGAATCCCTTTGCCCATTGACACTCACTTCTTTGAGTCGCCTCCTTAAGGTTTTCTATCCTAAATGCTCTATGATATTAGTGAAGTGTCTTATAATTGCACTTGTGCGAGATAGTTTGATGGTTTTTTCCCCTTCTTATTGTATCCAAAAGAAAAATAATAATGAAGATGCATCTATACAAATCTTCCATACAATGCGGAAAATAGAATGAAAGGTACTTTTTTTAATGGATCTCAATGAGCTAATCTGGGCCTAATATCGTTGTGCATTGGTTCGGTTCATGTGGACTAATTTAAAAGCCCAAAACACTAACTTTCATCACCAATCTCAAATATCAAAAGGAGATAACAACGGCGCACTTTTTTTTTTATAAAAAATTTTTATATCTCTTATATTCTAAAAATACATTATGTTACATTTATTTTTATTTTGTTACGTTCCTATTTTCCTTTGCTTTCTGTTTTTATCTTTTCATGTTTTAATTTGCTAAGAAATCCTTATTTAGAAATATTGTCCATATTTTGTTTTATCAAGTTAGATATAACATGACTTATGCATTGCATAGTAACTAGTCTCTTTGTTTTTATTTCCTTCACTCATTTTTTTCTTCACTCATTTTTTCTCTCTAAAAAAATAAAGAAGACAAAGGAAAAGAAGAAGATGAAGACAGGATTGTGAGATTTTGTTTGTGTTTTCTAAGATTTAATAGTTGTTTTATTGCTATTATTGTTTAAAATAAAAATGATGAGTTTTTATATATTCTCTTTCTAAAAAAAGAAGAAAATGAAGACTAGATGATGAGATTTATTTATTTTTTCTAAGATTTAATAGTTATTTTTGTTGTTATTGTTATATATAATAAAAAATGATAAGTTTTTATATATTTTAGATGAAAAAATAGTTAATAAATAAATAATTTTGTGCTAAAAATAATCACAAAGGGAGAAAAAATTGTGTTTTGTTAGATATTGAAAATGATATATACGTTCTAATTGTTCCTCCTATTTCTTTTTGTTTATCGATGGTTGCATCATTAAAAAATAAACACAAAATAAACATTTTTCTGCAAACTATTTTTTATATTTAATTTTTAACAATTTTAAATCAGTAATAAATCATTTGTAACACATTAATAAACTAAAATAAATCAGTAATAAACTATCTATAAACATTTTACTATAATTTTATTTTTATTTTCTAAGATTTAATAGTTATTTTTGTTGTGTATAATAAAACATGATGAATTTTTATATATTTTAGATGAAAAATAGTTAACAAATAAATATTTTTAAACTAAAATTAGTCATAAAAAGAGAAAAAATTGTGTTTGTTAGAGATTAAAGATGATACTTATGTTTTAATTGTTCTTTTTTTTTTTATTCTTCGATGATTGAATTAACAAAAAATAAATATAAAATAAATATTTTTTACAAACTAATTTCTATATTTAATTTTTAACAAATTTAAATCAGCAATAAATCATTTATAACTCAGTAATAAATTAAAATAAATCAGTAATAAATTATTTGTAAATATTTTTCTGTGTAAAGAGAACTAAACGTAAATATCATTTTTAATTTTTTTTATTTATTAATGGTTGTATCAATAAAAAATAAATATAAAATAAACATTTTCCTGGAAACTATTTACTGTATAACTAATTAAACACAAACATCATTTTTAACCTCTTGCAACTCAATTTTTTCTCTATTTTGACTAATTTTGAGTTTAAATATATTTATTTTTAACTGTCTTTCATCCACAATATATCAAAACTCATGATTTTTTTATTTTAAATAATAAAATAATCATTCAAAATTATATTAAAATTGTTTTTAGAGTGATAAACAGATGTCATGGAGAATTTTCTCTCTATAATATATTTTACAAATCTGAAAATTATGTGCAAGAAAAAATATTTATTTTATTGATTTTGATCTGAAAATTATGTGCAAGAAAAAATATTTATTTTATTAATTTTGATCCATCAAGAAATGTGAATAAACATGAGAATTATTTAATTAATAAAAAAACGTAAATGAATTTGATAAAAGAAATAATATTTGAGAAGAAAAATTGATAATGATGGAAGATTGATTTGAAAATGTTATTTCTTAATTTGATGAATTCAGTTAATTAAGGTAAAAAGATTATCTCTTATTTTTTAGATAATAAATTTATAATTTCTTTTTTTACGAAGTTTGTTAAAATAAATGTATTTGTTTCTCATATTTTATTTAATTTAGTTACTAATTATCAAAATTTCATTTCAGTTAAATTTTTAAAAATTAAAAATATTTAAAGGAATTTTATCATTAATAATAAAATTTTAAATATTTCTGTCATTATCTCAAAAGATCACCTGTTAAAAAGCTAAAATATTCGATATGACAAAATTTATAAAAAGCTATAAATAATGAAGGAGTAAATATTTCCATGTGGCAACAATATCACGTGAAAAATCTTCTGAGCGGTTTGGTCGGTATTGACTGAGTGCCAAAGTTTATTGCAAGGCAACAGAGGGGCGTCAGTCTCTTGGCTTTTGCGACTCTCTATTGTCAAAGTTTCAGTTTGTCTTTATTTACTTTAGTTGGAAGCCAAACGTAGGCTTTGCATTAGATGCATTTGCCATTTTGCACAAACCCCCACACCAACAGAGTCTTTTTTCCTTTTTTTGGAATCACAAAGTCAAAATTGGATAACCATATACCACTCCACGAGGCACAGCCCACATCCCTCTAAACCCCTTTTCTTCCTTCTTCATTTGGGATCTCATTTTCTCATGTTTTCTTTGATTTTTTTTTTTTTCAAGAAAACGCTAACAAAGCTCATTCAAATCACATATACATGTAAATGGAGTTTGGGACTTATGACTTCAGATGTTGAAGTCCAAAGGAAAAAAAAAACTTTCCTCTTTATAAGAAACGAACAACACTTGGATATTTCTCTCTCTCTCTCTCTCTTCTTTAAGAATTTTTAGATTTCTTCTCCTCATCGTTGACGGTGCTCAAATCACTAAATTTATTAATTTTTTAATATATTTTCTTTTTTTCAATTTTAAACAAAATTTTTATATTTATTAATTTTGAAAGACAATATATAAAAGTTTTTGTAATCTATTACTAAATTATAAGTTAAATCAGCTAAATTTAGTCTATTTTTTATTTTATGAGTTTAATTTTTTTTTTATCCTAATAGAATCCAGATTCATAAATTTAGATCTATTTGTTTCTCATAATTTTTTTATTTCTATGAATAATACTAATTTCTTTTTATGAAGGTTTTGTTCCCTCTCTATAAGAGTATGGGTAGATTTATTTTATGAGATATTTTCATTCTTTTTTAATAAATTTGAGTGTGATTAGTGGGTATAATTTATTGTTATTTTTTAAAATTAGATTCGTCTAAAAAACTTGAAAGTTGATATATAATCGATAATATCACTAGTTAAAACATGTTTATCACTAAGTTGCAAATTACAAAATTCTATTAACATAATTGAAAGTTTTTAAGCGAAACTATAATAGAAATATTTTTATATTTCTTACTAGTAGTAAGGGATTTAATACTCGTATTAAATTGTACTCGGCTATATGAATGAGATTTATATTACTAAAAAAAAAACTTTTAGACAGACCAGGATTAGCTTACTTAGTAATAAAAGTTTGCTTTTAATTTTTTTTTCACTACAGAGAAAATCCTTGAATATATGTATCAGAGAACAAAAAATATCACATTTTTAAGCTGGTTGAGAGGTGAAATTCCATATCAATTATTAATCTAAAAATACCCTAACCAAAAAAGAATTACTGGTTTTCAAATTTTAAAGAGCTAATTCATTCAACTTGGAGAGAAAAATAAAAATAAAAATTGAGTTGGAAATTTTATTGGAAAACATATCCAAATTATTGTCAATCTCATGTATTTAGCTTAAGATGAGTTCGATTTTGAAATTGATTAAGCTATGACCCAAATATAACTTAATATAACAAAAATGTATATACATTTTATTTGTTCAATTAGATCTTTTCTCAATTCAATTTCAGGAGTTAGTTCAAATAATTTAGAAAATTTATTTTTTTTCGTTTTTTGAATTTGATTTTAATATTAATATTTTAAAAATGATAAATATTTTTAAATAAATCAAATCATACAACAGACATCCTCTTAAATATTTTCAATTTCATAGTTGAGGTAATCTATTTCTCATGACAAAATTCAGCCTGTGCCTATCATTTGATGTATTAGATGACGAGCTCAACAGAATGTTACTTAAAATACAATTGAATTGACTCAACTCTTGTTTAATACCATAAATAGGCTGTTCAGGGAAACTTTCCCATAAGAGGAAATGAGAAAGTAAGTCAATTGTATTTGTAGAATTATTACATTCATAAATTTAATCAATTTGAAAACTACATATATATATATAAATAAGTCCTTATATTTGTACAATTATTACATTCATAAGAAATTTGTATGTTATTCTCTTGCGGACTTGTTAACTGTTTCATTTATCCAGTAATTGTAATTGGTAAATAAAAAATGAATCCTGAAATCAAATTTCTTAGTAATATTTATAATTTTAATATTTAAGATATAATGTGTCAAATATATTAAAAGTTATTTCAAGAATTCAGATTTGATTAATTATATTTCCTAATACAAATTTAACTGACTTTTTTTACATATTAAATATAATAAACATAAAGTTATAAATAAATTTCATGAAATTTTAAGATATACTTAGATAAGTAAATTTAAGAAACTTTAATTTCACTTTCACATTGGATTTTTATGGAATCTAATGTGATTGGCAAGCATTTTCAAAACAAATGAATGGAAAATGCTAATGAGATCTTGGCCTAGTAATTATATGGCCAAGCCACTTACCTCTTTTTATCTCTCCTTTTATAATTCAAGCTTTCTAACTCAACAATCTTCATATGCTAATTTTTAGCCATTTTAGTCAGAAATTGGCCTCCTTTTTTAACTTCCTTTCGTTTTATCCTCTTCTTGAATAAATTTTAAATTACTTATTTTTTAGTTTTTTATATTTATTTCATTAGATTTAGAAGTTGTGTGTTTTTTATTTTTTTTAATAAATTATCTCAGATCTATCTAGATTTATATTTTAGATATTTATTTATGTATCTTCATAGATACATATGTAATTTTTGTATAAGTTTTAATTTTATTTTTGTTATCCTTTTTAAGGATTATATGTTCTTTATTAATGAAATTTTGTTTTTTTCATAAGACTTTTATTTTTTTTTTTTATGATAGTGAATTTTAACTTAACAATAATATTATGATTACATCAAGTTGTATAATTTATTCATTCTATGAATGAATTCAAATTTTCCTCAAAAAAAAGGAATTAAATGGCTCAAATATGAGGTTTTGAGTAGTATAAGTCCCTTTTCAACATGGAAAAAAAAAAAAAAAACTCCAGAAACTAGGGCCTTGTTCATCTTTTGACACGAAGACTCTTTCGCTATCATTGGCAAGCCACCTTATAGATTGAATTATTAGCGTTCAGTATAAGACGATGCTGATAACTTGTAGTGTAAGTAAGTGAAACCTTTGTCTTGGATACTTAATTAAGGTTTGGAAGACTTGTGACTATGATCGAAGCCGATTTCCTTCCTGTCTGCCTTTCTTTTGAATCAAACTAGGTTGCGACTCTTGTATTTTAGTCGGTTGAAGGAAGCTAGCACTTATACGAGAGCTTCACTTCTTGGTCTTGCTTCTAGCGGAGCTTCTACTTTGCTCCCTTCTCTCGTGCTTGATTGAATGAAGGTTTAAAGTCCTTTTTGCTACGTCCAAAAGCTTATGAAAAAAAGACTTTTATATGTACATAGAGATATAACAAATGTTCATGGATCCAAATGAATCATTTTTCTGACATCTCTTCGCCCCTCGTCTCGAAACTAATGCACAACACAGGGTCCATTGGCTTTGTGTGGAAGAAGGCAAGGAAGTTCAATTCATGAGACTACGATGAAGCGGAGCAGCTGCAACACGAAGTTCCTTACCTTGAGCTAGATCTCGTTGCTGCCACTTTAACGGTAGAAGGAAATAGATGTGTTAGAGTTATCGTTCATGCACCTGTCCCCAATAGAAGAATGAGTTTTTAAATTTAATTCTTGAAAATATTGCTAGTTTTTATTTATGGTATTTGATATTTGTAAGTATTGTTCGATTATTTTATTTATGAAGATATATTTTATTTTGTTTAATTTCTTGAATAAAAAAAATTGAAAAGAAAATAAAAGAGCCATGATCATGAGATATTCTTTTTATACAAAAGATAAGTTAATAAGAGCCAAGAGTTAGCAATTAGTGAAAAAGTGAGATCATGACTATATTATGAACAATGTTCTTAAAATATGATTATAAATTAAGCTATTTGATTGATAATTTTTAATATATATATATAATACTTAAAAATAATTTGAAAATTAGAGAAGAATTGTATAATATGATAATGTACTAAAAAAATATTTTTGTTACATTTCAATTTTGAGTAAAATAGTGCAAATTTTAGAAGATTTTAAATTTTTTATAAAATAATGTAGTTTTAAATTGTATTAATTTAAGGTGATTTTCAATTTTGATGGATTTTTAACTTTAATTGTACTGATCCAATCTAATCCCCCTCTTAAAAAAACACTTGGTAAGATCCAAAGAACACAAAAAAAACAAATAACCTACCAAAGTGTTTGAGAAGGGACTCGACTCAATTGTCCACAAGGGCTAAGGCCTTCACCATCAGGCAAAATACTTGGCACGACCATCAGAATTCGGATCAGACGTATAGAAAAGCTGTGGTCAGACTTTGTTCCCCGTTGCGTGTGGCGATTGGCATTCCCTTCATCCTCACTGCCTATCGTGCAATTAATTCTGTAGTTATGAAATCATGGCAGCTTTGACGCCCCAAAATTGCTTCTCATCAACCTAAAATCGACTGCTCACGTCAAGATTGTAAAATGATTTGATCGGATTTGTAGCTTAGTCAATTATGAGAGAGTTTACTCTTTTTTCTTTCTTATTGTAAAATAACTTCCACTATATTTATTAAAAATTGATCTCAGCAGTTTGTTGAGGATGATTCAGTGTTTGTTTTTTTTTTTTTGAATTTTTGTGACTTTTCTTTGTTTCTTAATTTTTATTGAATTCTTAAAATTTAAATTTATTAGATTTTCTTGTATTTAGTTTGGGATATTACTTTTATCCAATGAAATTTCTATTAAAAAAAATATTCCTCATCAATAACCTCTTTTTTCTATTTTCTAAATTCAAAGAGAAAGAGGGGATAAAAAATTAAGTATCGTATCATAAACTTAACTTAATAATAAATGTATATTTTTTAATTTAAATGTAGATTGAAGTTTTAATTTCTCTCTTACGGACTAGTATGTAAATTGGTGATTAAATATTTTATCACTAAGCTAAGGAGTCCAAAAAAGAAGAATTAATAAACAAGATCATCAGGGAGATTAGAAACTCAAGTAAAAGAGAGACTCCCTTTTATTAAAGTCCTAGCTAGCTATCTAGCAGGCTTATTGTTAACCTTACTCACACCCTTTACACAAATAAAAGAACTAAGAGGGAGTCTCTTTATTGCTTGAGTAATTAAACCACTAATCTTCAAACCATCCCTATTCAAAAAATGCTTAGCAAGAAGGTTGCTATCACTACAAAATACAAAGTTAAACAAATTATTTTGTGAGGCCAGATTAATAGCCATCAGGAAAAGCTGAGCTTGGGCAGGCTGTTTTCCACTCTATCAATAAATAAATATGTAGATGGGGCATGATAGTCAAAATTAATTTGGCATTGAATTGAAGGCAGACAAAAGACGACATAATAGTGTGCATTAAATATTGGTTTTTTTTTTTTTCTGAAATAGCATTTATTGTTTAGAAAAAAAAATCAGTTTTCTATAAGAATGTTTAGCCATGTTGACATTAGGATTCAGGGCTAAAAAGTAAGAGTCTGTGAAGGCTTTCAAGTAGCTTCCAGTTCATACTCTTTGATTCAATTTCCATATCATATTCATTTCCAATGAACACATATTAAAATAAAATAAACCCCAAAAGCATATGAAAGAAATGGAATCCAAATTAAAAGAAAAAAATTATGACCTTTGTATAGTGTGAAGCTATTAACCCAAGGCTAGAAATCAAAAGGGTTAAGGAGCAAGATTATAGGGAGAGGGTAAAAGTCTAATCTCCTTCCTTTCCATAGCCAAAATTGTTTGTACGAATTAAATCATTAAAATAAAAAATTACTAGAACAAGTTTAGCATAGGGAACATAACTTAAAACATGTTAGGTCAATCAAAATTAAGAAATTCAAACTCTCATATTTGATTATAAATGTAATTAAAATAAATACTGGTACAACACATGCTTAGGATTTCGAAGTAATCATCATAGTCAACATATGAAGTAGAGAGTCTTATAGTTTTGACATCTAAAGCACTAGCACCACAATCACCATTACGACAAATTAAAGTTCTGAACCCTTAAAGTTGTAAATCTTCAATCTTCAATCTGGATGGATGGCACATCAAGTTGCTTTCTTTGTACTTCTATTTCAATAATAGAACATGAATCCATTGAAGAACATTGAGAAATACTCCCCTCTAACCCATAAAATTAGTCTAAGATTCTAAGGGTGAATTGGAAATTCAAAATCTAATATCATGATTAGCCAGGCAAAAGCAAAGGTCTTAGAGGAGACCCGTAAAACGGTCAGACAAAAGACAAAAATCTTAAAGGATATCCATAAGATGATAGGACATGTGTGGAAACCGAAGTGAAAAGATTAAAAAGAAGAGCTTCCCATTGGCGATAAAGGCGTCCTTCACGGCAGCTCAGGAAAGAAACCAGGACAATCAGCGGCGTCCTTTTACGGTCAAAGATTGTTGGGTAAATAACTTGACCCATAGATGATACTGTTAAAATTTATTGAATGGTAGAAGCCAAACAGTGACTATTAACACTTCGCCATTGTGAAGCGAAATTGCTGTAAAAGCTTTTTCAGTTGTGCCCTTGAGACACCAAGCACCTAAAAGAAATTTTAACTTTTCAGTTTGGCAATCGCTTTCACTTTCTGTGGCTAACTGTTAACACTCCAAATTCTAGGTGAAAGGAAAACCCAGAAACTATGGGCCCCATCCCATTTCTTGTCTACTGCTTGAATCAAGCCCAAGAAACCTGAAAAAAATAAAAAAGAAGAAGAGAAAAATAACAGAAAAAAGCTTCTCCATATATGTTCGTCGGGAATGGGATTATACGATAATTTGCCAGAGTGGACAAAAACTAACCAGCCACCCAAGACAAACCAAACGTAATTTTTTTTTCTTTTGGGCAGTGTAGTATTACTGTTGCTATAAAGAACTGAGATGTATCTTTCTATTAGATTCTTTCTCTGCAAATTCTGATCTCCTACTATATGCTCTCTTTTGTTGAAGGCGTTTTTCTTGAATCTTGAGAATCCCCAATATCTCCTTTTTTAAACCCTTTTTTCTCTCTCTTTTTAGCTAAGAAGCCTCTCTTAAATCTCTTTCTCCCTTGGCCTTTGTATCTACATTTTTGTTCTGTTTTGCTTTGTTTCACTCTCTTTAATCTCCTTCTTGACTTCTTCTGCTGCTTTGCTACTCCTAAAAATTTGCCTCAACATGGATGTAAGCTCTCTTTTCTTTCCATTTCTTGGCTTATTTCAAGAACCAAGAAAACTTTCTTCTTCTTTTTCTTTATGCATTGAATTGCAAGAAACATTTCTTGATAGTTCAAGAACCAAGAAACAAAGAAGTTCGTGTATTTCTGTCCCAAGTATTTATGTTGATGGTTGTTTGTTTTGTTTATGGTTTAGGAGTGGAAAAGGAGTGGACAAATTCCAGCATTTGGAGATTGGGAGCATGCAAATGAGATGCCAATAACTCAGTATTTCGAGTCTGCAAGACAAGCAGGATTAATTCGATACAGTTCTTCCTCTGGTGAATGTGATCAGTACAATCGTGGCGGTGGTGGTGACTTATATGCTTCTGATTTCAAGAAACCTTCTCGTGACCTTGGTCCACCGAGAAAGGTTCGTTCTCCCCTCCCCCCACCCCACCCTTTCAAGATGTAATGTGAACACCATAAGATCTATTTTCATGTTTTTCACGAACCCACAATTCTTATTTTCACATTGAAAACACCAAATTCTTTTCGGATTGATGAAGTTGAAACTTCCCAATCTCACAATAATTATGGCTGTGAATGCTCACTGAATAAAAACTGTTCACTGTAGAACTTCAGGGTGGCTGAGTTAAAAGTTTTCATATTAGGTACCGTTTAATTCAAAAGAAATCAAAATACTTTATTATACTACTTAAAAATAAATTAAATATTTTTACCAAAATTTTTAATTTAATATTTAATAATTTATTTTATATATTTAATTTTAATAGTGTATATATCATTTATCAAATATTCATTAAATTAATAGAATAATATATTGGACTTAAATGCTGTAAGAATGATAATTATATTTTCAATAGGTAAAAAAAAAAAAAATTCTATTCTTTAAGCGTAAAAAAGTGATGACGTTTTAGAATATTATTTTAATTCTATTATATTTTTAGATGAACTAAATGCAATAGTATATTCTAATATTTTTGTCATATTAATATGGAATTTTTTAAAATTATTAATTAGACTCTATTTTAGAAAAAAATAATTAAATTATTTTCTATAAAAATAATTAAATTAAATACAGTAATTGTACTTGATAAGAATAAGAATAGAATTAAAAAAATAATTAAAGTTTTATTAATATTATAAAATGATAAATATTATGAAACTAAAATTTTTTTAAAATATGATAATTAATATGAAACGAAAAAATTGATGGCAAAATTTAGTTTTAATTATGAATGGTGGGCTCAAAAAAACATACTGAGTGGTAATAATTTTAAATGGATATTTAGCATAATCATACTAGAAGGATGGTTGTAATGATGAAGATTTTGGAACAGATGAAGGTGAAAGATAGGAAAGTCCCACCGCCACATGTCAAGGAACAGAAAAAACAAGGCAAAGTGTGTGACGTGACTGAACCGCCGAGGAAACAACAGCTACAGCAGCAGAAGAAGAAACCCATGTCAATGTACAATATTGTGTCGCATGATCAAAACGACAACGGCCAGGGCGTCTCGGTTGTTCATCATTATCCACGCCCTAAATTGCCTGTTAAGCCTGTCAAAGCTGTTGATGAAGATCTCTATAAAATCCCTCCTGAGCTTCTCCACGCTTCCAAGCGGGTCAGTCCATTTTCCTTAACTGTCTGCATCTTTCATTATGGAAGTATTAGGGTTGGGTCAATTTCCAAATTTTTTTTTTTATCTAAAATTAGATCAAACCATTCTTATATATTTTTGCAAGTCCATTTCTTTTAACAAAAATGTTACTTTTTTTTTTTTTTGTTGAAGCTAATCCATTGTATTTAATGAAATATCTGGTTTCGATTCTATCAACGTATAAATTGGCTCAAAAATATTTTAATTAACTATATATTGACCATTGAGCGGAGTATCGATCAAGTTGGAGTCTATTCACGAATTTAGCAAATCATTAAAATTACATAATTTCGTAATTATATTTCTAGTTAGTAATATCTATCAACTTTAATTTATAAGTATAAATCTTATTAAGTTAAATTATTTTAATTGTATTAAATATTTATTTTGAGCTATTAATGAATTTTCAAGTCGAATTTAAAAGTATTTTTTATTAATTACATCAAACTTAAGTTTATGTTTGAGAAATTCATTGATTTATTTAGTTAATGAGTGAGTTTAAACAGAGTCTTTTAATGAGTTAATTCAAGTCGATCTTTGGTAATTTAAATCATTCTATAGCTTGGTGAAAAATTCTTTACTTTATTAATATAAAAAAGAGAAAAGAAAAAAAAAAAAAGTAAGGAAAGAGAAGATGGAGATAGACATTGTGGGCATGTTAGGTGTGTGGATTCACCTTTTCTAGTGGCCAAGTGGCCAAGTGCCCAAATTTCCAAACTTTGGTTGAAATGTTGCTTCTGAAGATAAATGTCAACTAAGAATATTTGATTTATTGCACATTTGGGTCCACATCACTTTACATTCAATGGTAATGGGTCAGTTTGTCAATGACCACTCATTCCAATCAATGGGCATGTGGCAGTCACTTTCTTGAAATTTTTCTTCTTTATCATCTAATTTAGGATAGGCATGACCACATGGGCCAATGATTTTAGGCCTTAAATATGTCTTAGACTGAGAGATCTTGGCCCAAATTATACTCCCAACCATTTCTTTAGTCTCAATTACAGTAGTTCATGTTTTTTGTCATTCTATATCCTTTTTTTTTTTGGGATAGAGAGAGAGGGTTTGGAATTGAACTTGACATTTTTCTCATGATTTTATTCTTTTATTTTAGAAGAAGAAGAAGATGCCAGGGTTCTTTTCATGCCTTGTGCCTGCCTGTGCTACATGAATTAGAGATCCAAGATAATTTTGTGAAGGGACTGCTTATGTGAAGAAAAAAGAAAAAGAAGAAAATATTAACAGAGCTCTAAGCACATTTTTGCCGTTATTATTAGGATGTTTTTAATGACAATTGAACCAAGCCATGAATGAGAATAGATATGTTAATGCTGTTATTGAGGTTTCTTTGTTTTTAATGACAATTGAACCAAGCCATGAATGAGAATAGATATATTAATGCTGTTATTGAGGTTTCTGTGATACATTCATGTCTTGTTAATTAATTTCTTCCCACAAGAATCCTAATAACATGAAAAGGTTAATTGTCAAAAGTCATCTGAAAACTCCATTACAAAATAGAGCCTGCTTTTTTTTTCTCTATTCTTTAAATTTAAGCACTTTATTATTAAGGCGATGAATTTAATTTTTATAGCATTTTAATTAGATTCATTTAAAAATAAAAAAATAAATTATAGTTTAATTTAATCATCAAATAGAGTGTATATTTTGTTGTTATATCAAGTTTAATATTTTGACAATATAGTTGTATTTCTACTAAAGAACATCATTATTCTTCAAATCAACTTCAATATGCTATGATGTCAATATGATTTATTATAAATTATTATATTTTATATTTTATTAATAATCTTGTTCTTGATATTCATGACTTATCTAAAAATAAGGGAGAGCTTTTTGCCCAAATACTGTCGCTTATTCGTTATAAGGGTTCCATGCTAACTCTAAGTAAAAGGGTTTCTTGACCTTTTAGGACATGGCCAGTGATAGTTTTTATGTTAGAGATTTAGGGAATATTAATCAAATTTAGAAGTTATTTCCATTGAAGAAAAAGCTGGTAATTCCACCTCGAACTGTGAGTAGAGAAGGTTATAAATTCGTATCTTTGTATTATTTTTTGTTTCTCCGTAATGTATATATATTAAAAAAAAAGAAGAAGAAGAAGAAAAGCATAGATTTTAGATTCAATTTCCTAAGTTGATGCATTTTATATGGTGAGCCTGACGCAGATTCTAATAAAAAATCGTAGCAAAAATGCCATGCAACACAGGTTTCAGCATATATTCATTGCTTCTGCTGTGTTATCATTGCCTATTGAATAGAGGTATTGAGATGAGATAAGATAAGATAAGAAGCCAGCTAATGGGTGTCATTCATAGTGGGCATATAAAACATTGAGTTAAAAATTCTGTAACTAATAATTAATTCTCGGTTGAACACATCTTGTAAAATAGTCATAAGTATATATATATTTTTTGACAGTGTAGTGTGGATGGCACTTTTAGTCATCACACGAATTAGTAGTCAGTAATTATAGGAGAGGTAGAGTCATCACGAGTTAATAATTAGTTTCACCACAGAAAAAGGGAATAGTCACAAGTATATTTACAGGAATTATATCATAGAAGGAGGATGCAATCAGAAAAATGGAGGCAACCAATCTAGAATCTAGTAATTAGTGATACAGTATGCCTCGTATGGGCCTTAAGCTTTAGTCAGTCTATAAGTCATGGTCTGGAAACTTTCTGATTGACTTTTGAGCATTGCAGAATGATATGAATGTAACTAAAGCATCATAAATACAAGAAGCAAAATATTTGAAGTCCATTTGGAGTCAGGACCACTTCATTCTAAAAATATTTTGAACCAATGATCATTTCACCAAAATTTCAAATGGTATAGACAATATTTTAATACATGGGGGAGGATATTTTTCAAAAATTAGTTAGAAATGCAACATCAGAAGAGGTGGAACGTGTCAATGTATCTGATTGAATTGAATTTTGCCTCAAAGAATACGCACAACATAACTTTTTTTTTTAATGACTTTGCTATCAGATCAGATGGTGAAAGCCAAATTCCATTTCTGAGGGCACATTGGAAGAATGTGGGATCAGAAAATCAAATCCACTGATTTGTTGGTTGGGGGTTCGTCATCAAGTAAGGCATAATTAGATTACTGTATATTACAGATACTAATCAGCTTTAATTTAATACTGAGTCGCTTCCAAAATTGAAATGACAAAATTGCAGGTCCAAGGTTCTTCAAAAAATATTTATTTAATAACTTGTTCACAATTATCAACTAAATTTCAGTTTTCTTTTAAATATACATTTCTCATTCGTACAATAAATTTAATATGACCAAGAATTACAAAAATATACTCATTGTAGTTGTACTTAAGAGTTTTCAATTATGTTAACAATGTTTTTTCTTAAAAGATGTAAACAATGTTTTATAATTTATAATTCGATGGTAAATATATTTTAGTCCAAGGTTTTTTTTTATCACATAGCTTTTTCGGTCTTTTATATGAATATTAATTAAAAAACAATAATAATCTATTCATTAGGTTTTTGATATAACTAATAGCTGATTGACATTTATTAATTGATAAAATAGTGTTTGATAAAAATTTAAAACGTCAGCTGATAGCTAATTAACGTATCAATCAATTATTATTGAAATCATCTCCTATTTGGAGTCGTTTTTCAACTTCAATTGTTAATTGTTAATAAAAGATCAAAATATCTTTTCTTTTAGATTTCTTTTATATTTATTTTAATTATTTATATAAAATAATTTATTTTAAATTACTATACATAAATTTTATAAAAAATATTTTAATTACTAAAAATATATTAACATATATATAATAATTAACATTAATAAAAATAATTATTAAAATTTCATAAATACAAAATAATAATTATAATATCCTAAATTTGAAATAATATATTATAAAGATGTGTGAAAATATATTAGTTATTTATTTATTTTAATATAAAAAATATTAAAATTATAATCTTATTAGTCATTTTACAAATTAACGGTAACAACTAAATAAAATTTATTAAACACTTAATATCAAACTACTATCAGCTATCAATTATAAGCAACCGCTACCAGCTATTAACGACATTTATCAATTATTCCAAATAGACCCTCAAACCTTTTAAAGATGAGCAACCAAAGAATCTCATAAAGGAATCAACAAGACACTCCTAAAGAGAATAAAATTATTTCAAGAAGATACATATTATATAAGAAAAATAAAAATATAAAAATTAACAGTTAGATTTATAAATTTATAAATCTGAATTTATTATGATAAAAAGAAAAAAAATAAAGTTCACACAATCAAATAATAAAACAAATTAAATAATGAATAATCTAAAACTATAAATCTAATAATAAACTAAACTCATCTAATTTCTTTTTAAAACTTGAAAAATATAAAAAAATTCACAACGGTTAAAAAACAAATCCATTAAAAAATTGGTAAGTTTAGTACTAATTAAAAAAAAACAAAAAACTTAACTTGATTTTCAGCTACTGCTTGTCAATCTTCATACAATTGTTCTCTCGTCTCTTTTTGGACCATTTAACGGAAAGCCAGCGCAGAACAAAAGTCTGCAAGAAATGGGAAACACTACCTATAATGGCTCACTGAAATGAATTACATGACTACTGAATTCCAAAACGCACCCATTTAAATTGAGAATGACACCATTTTTGGTATCTACTAGTCTTATCTAAATTCACAATCAAAATTCAGATTCCTACATTAACAAATCAACATCAAAAGAAATGGCCAAATGGGCTTGTGACATATCAGGAATCACAGCGCAATAATGCAGCTTTTTCCATGTCCTCGAGCTCATTGTGGTTGCCATTTTTCTTATCATGTTAGACATATTAAGTGCCTTTAAACCCTATAATTGGACTCAAAAGATGATGTTGAAACTACCATGTCGGCATCACACATGTATCTTTATTTTTCTTTGAAAAAGAAAAAAAAATCTTAAAATCTTTAATGAAACTATTGATAAGATAAAATATCCGACGGTTAGGGATACATTATTTGAAAAAGAAATTTGCAAAACAATACAAGCAGGCAATAATTATTGAGGAAATCAGCAATCAGAAAAACAATCTAGGTTAGTTGAAATTCCAATTTAAGATCTCTTCATAAACTGTTAATATTTGTTATTGCGTTGGTATGTGTTTAATGGCATGTGATGTGGGTGAAGACTATAATATCGTTTACATTATAATATATAATAATATTGTAATTAATAATTTATTATTAGATTAAATAAAAATTTTTATTTATTATTAAATTAGATAAAATTAAATATTATTATATTAAATAAAAATTATTATTTATCATTAAATTAAATATTATTATTTGACGATATTATAAAATTCGTCACTATAAAATTTAATATGCGATGTGACATTATATAGTACAATAATGCAGCTTTGTCCATGTCCTTGAGCTCATTGTGGTTGCCATTTTTCTTATCATGTTAGACATATTAAGTACCTTTATCATCCATTAGCAACCAATCAAACCCTATAATTGGACTCAAAAGATGATGCTGAAACTACAATGTCGGCATCACACGTGTATCTTTATTTTTCTTTTAAAAAAGAAAAAAGTCTTAAAATCTTTAATGAAACTATTGATAAAATGTCCGACGGTTGGGGATACATTATTTGAAGAAGAAATTTGCAAAAGAATACAAGTAGACAATAGTTATTGAGGAAATCAGCAATCAGAAAAATAATCTAGGTTAGTTGAAATCCCAGTTTAAGATCCCTTGAGAAACTGTTAATATTTGTCGATGTGTTGGTATGTGTTTAATGGCATGTGATGGTTATAATACCGTTTACATTATTATATAATAATACAATAATTAATAATTTATTATTAAATTAAAAAAAATTATTATTTATTATTAAATTAGATAATATTAAATATTATTAAATTAAATGAAAATTACTATCTATTATTAAATTAAATCACGTTATTTGATATATTAAAAAAATTATTATTATAAAATTTACCATGCGATGTGACCTTATTATATAGAGTAAACATTTCTTTCTAATAAATAAGTAATGGGTCCACATGGCTGGCTGGTGGTACCAGGAATTCAAACAAAACATGAAACCGAAATTTTTTGAAAAGAATTTCAAAAAAGAGTTTGTTGATCTCAACTAATATTTTTGAATAATTCGCCACCGACGTGTGACTGTCATACAGAAAAATTAACAAAAGTATATATGGATTACTAGTTGTTTAGAAAGGAAAATTTTTTATTATGCTGGATATATTAAACTAATAATGACATAGTTTAATAAAAAAAATAAAATAGCATTTAAATATGAATAATTTTGGATATAATAATAATAATTTTATTTAGATTGTCAAGAATCATTAAATTCAAAAGCCTAAATTATTGGATAACACCCCTACATGCAAATGTTTATTGGGTTTGAAGCATGAACAAACCACATATCCACTTTATCTTGTGCTGAAACGTTGAATTAATAAGATGAAGCCGTTAAGAATGAAACTCTAATCTTTCGATCATAGAAGCTCCAATAACTTATTCCTTGGAGAAAGTTACAATCCTTTCTTTCATTATTCCAAACAATGCAATAACTTATTCTCTACCCTTCTTTCTCCACCCTCTTTTCCTTTCTCTAACTTTTCTTTCCTTTCCCAATAAATGCTAAAATCTTTTCGACCATAGAAGCTCCAACACCAGTTACTGCAAAGGGGATATGGTAGATGGTACATAGACAGCAATTAAGAACATGAGGTAGAAATAAAAAACTACGATATGTCTGTGTTTGAATTCAGCATGACTATTTGATTGAGATTTACTAAGACAAAATCTACGAATAATAGTGTCATATTGAGAGAGAAGAGTAAGAAGTTTACTATCTTTATACTTCATAGCATTATTTGTTCCAAGAGTTTTAATGATAGAATAAGACTTTATTTTTATAAGAGCAGCAAAGGCAGCATAAATTTCAAGCAATTTGAAACCATTTCTTGTAAAGTATCTCCAAATAAATCGAGAAAAATCATCAATAAATATCATAAAATAAATAGCACCTCCCCATAGTAGCTACAGGAAAAAGGTCTCCATATATCAGTATGCACCAAATTACAAGTACTAATCTAAAATGCTTAACTTTTAACATAATATAATATAATCTTGTGGGGATAGCAAATGATGGAATAACGAGTCAGACAATCATATAGATACTGCCTATATATATATATGTTCTATTTTTTTTTACTTGAATACTATAGCACCGTCCAAATTTTGTACCATATATTGAAAAATTATTTCATGCAGTAAGGCCTTATTGAAAATCAAATCATAAAAGAAATGAATTTTATTATAATAATAAAACTTGAAATAATTTTATTTTCTTAATTATCTTTATCTATTTTAAAACAAGCACAGCTGATGTTATTTTTGTTTATTAGTTATAAAGATATTAGGGTAATTTTATCCCTTCTATTTTAATTAGAAGAATTTTCTTAAAATTTTATAATTTTAATTCAATTTTTTTAATAAAATAATTAAAAATTTCAAATATATTATTTTCAAATAAAAAATTATTAAAATATAATTTTTTCTTTTTCAATTATTTCAAAATCGAGTTTTGAAACAGAGACTAGTTTTATTAAATTAAACTAATATACAAATATATATTCTGTTCTGTTATATGGTGCCGATACTCTAAGGTGGCTGGTGAAAGTAACGACTTAGGCCCCACAAGGTTACAACTCCAGCTAGCCATTTACCATCTTAATCTGTGACTAATCAAATCCAATCGGTAGGTCCTACTCACTCTTCTCATGTGTCAACATTGCAAGCCTCTTAATACTAATCAAATCCTATGTTGGCATTAGCAACCATCAAGTGTTTCAATATCTGAGACTTTCTTGGCCACAAGGGTTAAAATGTTTTATAGTATTCCTTAAAATATAGGGAAAAAAATTTAAAGAATCCACATGAATGAAAATTCACCAGAATACTAATGTGTTTATTCATCAAAACTAGAGGGACGAATTCATGCCTTTTGAGCATCTATTAGCCTCAAGTGGACCAAAACTTGCCAGGAATCAGAGTAGCCAGCATTTACAGGTATCAGATAACAAATATGTGAGCTTTTTACAGGAAACTGAGCCAGTATTAGTGTATACAATGACTAAATGAAGGATGAAAATATGTACAGAAAGCAATCAATCATGTATCCGGAGTGACTCAGTTGTTTTATCAAGCTGTATTGACAAGCGAAATGGTCTTCCCAAGCCTGTTAAGGATACTTTTGGCCTTTCTCTTGGCTCTTGAATTACCATTCTCAGCAAGTTCTGAAAGTATGCGGATGCTATCTTCTTTTTCCTCAATTTCCTTCAGCTTATTTTTATCAGTCCAACAGATTGTGTACAAGATTGCTGCACAATTCTCCTTGTTGCGTTCGTAAGTGGTGTCCTTGATAATGTTTAGCAAGACAGACACAACACCAAGTTCTCCCAGTTCTTGAACAGCTTTATGATGAGTAGCAAGCAGTGCGAGAAGAGCCAACAACTCGTTTACAAGTATGCCATCCTTGATCTTTTCGAAGACCACCTCGATTACCCCTGCACGAACAGCCCTCCCTTTGTTATTAAGCACTAGGCATAGGTTGTAAATCGCAGCTGCAGCATCCATCATGGCTAATTGATCCCCTTCCTTTAATAGGTCAGTCAGAGCTTTGAAAACACCATCTGATTCTCCAATCAAATGCTTATTTGAATTAATGGATGATAGGGTAAATAGGGCTGCAGCAGCATTACTTCTTGTTTCCATGGTTCCAGCATTCAGAGATTCAATAAGCAGAGGGATAACATGTGGGTTTTCTGCTACTATAACTTTGTTCTCATCATGAATAGAGATGTTTAAAATTGTTGCAATCAAATCCTCCTGGAGATCAGGATCAGTTTGGGCCCTGCCAGGGGAGAGCTGATTGAGTAATTTGGGAATGTCATCAGTATGGTCACTAAAAAGAGCACGAAATGTTGGAACCATTCTAGTTAGATGCCGTAGCTCTTTTGCAGCTTCTTTTTTATCAGAAAGGGAAGAGGAGGATATCTTTCCAAGCAGTAAATCCAAGTAGTCTCTATCTGCAACAGTAAGCACATTATCATCAACATCTTGAACAGGCTTGGGGAGCTCAATTCCACGATCTTTGCACCAATGCAAAATCATTTCTCGCACCAAGTGATTAGGAGTAAGTTCAGTCTGAGATAGGACCTGCTGAGTTTGAGGACATATCCGGTTTCCCTCATTTAGCCACCGTAGTATGTAGGATCGATCATAAGTCTGCCAATAAAGACACATTTCAAGAAGGGAAAAATTCTAAAAAGCACAATAAGCCCGCAAATCATAGAAAGAAAATGAGACCAGCTAATATGTCATAGGAACGAAAACAAGCCCAAGGCATCAGTATGTGGACAGAAAAATGGAGGTACAAATCTTGGCGCTCCACGATTCCTTTTCCTACTTTGCTGTTGTCATTATCATAAATGTAAATTGGGAACAACTCATTTTAGGATCAAATTAAAACACAAGAACATTGGCACTTTATAGGTGATAGCTTTATTAATGCTCCAAAATCCATGAGGGTCAATTTGTTATCCTTGTTTGTGAGGCCACTATCCAAAATATAGATTGCCCTTCTGACTACGCTATGTCCAACATGTAAAACAGAGGTGAATATTTCAATCAAAAGCATACAAACTAGACATCATCTATCTCAACATCTAATCTCAAGATTATGCTTAATTATCAACTGGATTCTCCAACTAAGAAAGTTCTTGATTTGGGGCCCACTTTCATAAGATAACCAAACTTCTTGAAATTAAATATCTTATCGCCAAGATTTTTAGTTTCAAAGGCAAAACCCACCATCTGAAGAATCTTGATTTTTGCAGAGTTAGGCATGGAAGGCGGAAACAACTCACTCCATCGTATGAAAGTTACGCAAATTCAAAGCCTGAAATTCTGAGGCAAAACCAAATTCCAAAAGCTTTTCATGGCAGAACATTGAATAGAATTCAAAAATCAAAATTTTATGTTAAACCCTTTAACTAAATCGCAAGAAAATCAAATTCTCGCATTTAAATTCAACCACAATTTCAACAAAAGTACTCAAAAGAAAATCAAAGAGACTAAAGAAGTAGAAACAAGTGAATCAAACAAAAACCCAAATGCAAATAAAGCTTGAAGAACAAATGCAATAACTCACCTGGCCAGTAGCCAAGATGACAGGGTCAAGCATGAGCTCTTTTGAAATGGGACATTTAAACTCATCAGGAACAATCTCTGATTTCTTGAGCTTCAAATCCTTCAAGGCATTCAGAATCTTGAAAACCTCAATAATAGTCTCCAAGCTGCAATCTTCCTCATCAAGAACTGCACTCACTAGCCTCTGCAGCTCTTTCTTTAACTCTTTAGCGTGTCTTGAAGTAGCAGCAGGAATAGGTTCAGGAACCTCAGTTTTCGCCATAATAAGACAAGAACACAAAAAAACAAGAAAATGATCAAAATTTGGTTTGTGACTAAGAACTAAAGAAAGGAGTATGTTGTGTGAATCAACATCATCATATACGGAGGCTTCTTTGCCTCTTCTTGTTTCTTTCTTTCTTTCTTTATTTTCGTGTTTGATTTTCCGGTTGCCTACCCCACTTTTCTGTACGCAGTTTAAAAGAAAATGGAGCAAAGAAAAAAGGAATTAATTTGGGAGACTTAATTTCGTCGATACTTGGTGGCATTTATAGTCCACTTACATGCTGACGTGTCTGCTTTGGCTTCAGTACTCTAGTCTTGTCAACCAATTGTTTCATGCCACGGCAGCACCGTAAGCTGCTTTTTTTTTTTTTTTTTGTAAGTGTCGTTTCCTTGGCAAGAAAATGAAATTTTCATAAAAGTATAAATATTTTATAACTATTTTCTTAAATAAATTTATTTAATATAATAAACTTATTTATGTTAATAAACTAAAGATAATATAATATTTTAAAATATATTTAATGTAAATAAATAAATAAATTTTTTCTCAATGAATAACAGATAATATTTGAGCAAGACAAAAAAAAAAAAAAATCATCACTCTTTTTAGAATTTTAAACACAAATTATAGGATTTTTTTTTTATATATAATGGAAACACAATCTAATTAAAGATTGTTTTGTTTCAAATTCAAAGAATATGAATGATTTTAATATTTGAATTGATAACTAATATGGTGGCCTTAATTGATGAAATCATTATTTGTAGTGGGACTAAAGAGGTTGAGTTTTAATTTTGTATGCACGTGGGTCATATTAGATAGATTATAAATTTTAAATTAGTTATAACAATTTTTATCTAACAGGCAGTTGAAGAGATTAAGTGAGTTTAATTTTTTTTAATCTATTTAAGTTTGATTTTTAGAGCAAATATTTAGAAAACTTAAATTTTATAAATCTACCAAATCGGTACAAAAAATAATCCTTTTTAAAATCACTTGAAAAAATGTAATTTTAATTAATATGTAAATTAATTTCATAATTCCTGACAATATATGCCGGTAAACATTTTAAGATTAAATATATATAAAAAAAAAGGGATCAGTTTTACTAGAATTTAATCACAAATGAGGTAGCATTTCATTTTCTTTTCTTTGGAAGCAAACACAGTAAGTAAGGGCAAAGGATGGTTTAATTCAGATTCAAAGAATATGAATGATTTTATTAGTGAATTGATCTTTTTAACTAATATGGTCTTCTTAATTGATGAGATGATGGTTCATTGTAGCGGGACTATTTATGGAAGTTGAGTATTTAAATCTACATCTCACTAATATATTAATATAAAAAATTAATACATATACATATATATAATTCTTCATTTAGTAAATTTTTAGTACACTATATTTTTTGCTACAAAATTAAAAACATGAGAATACAAATATAAATTTATTGATATTATTTTATATAAATATAACTCGATGATAAAGTGCATTATCATAATAAAATTATATGTTTAAATGTCATCTATTAATTAAAAAGAATTATTGTAGTTATTTTTGTAATGTCAGTTGTACCCTTATTAAACATATATAATTATTTCATATGCTAGAAGACAAATTTTTTAATAATAAATTATTTTTTGTCTTTTGCGTTAATTTACATATACAAATAATTATATTAACTAGATTACAAGGTGGACATTATTTTATTTACTATATATTATGTCCTTGTCAAGGTTGCATTATTACTTCATTACAAACAATAAATCAAGGTTCACTTATAAATATCTATTTAATTAAATTATATGTAATATTTTTTCTATTATTTAATATTTTTTCTATCTACACACATGTAAATAATAAAGGAAACAGATTTTTTATTATTTACACGTGTCACTTTTAGACTTGAAAAATATTTCTTAAAAAGTTTTATTAAATAAATCGTAAAGTTGTATTTTTGTCTTTACCTTATTTTACATTTAATTTATAAAGTTATACTTAAACTAAATTTCAAATTTGTCATTATTTTATTTACCTGAAAACTCGATTGATATCATCAATTCATTAACTTATGTTACTATTAATGCATTGACACATATTCAATTGTTTTTAAAAAATTTCATTGACTTGTAGCAAACTTGACAAAGTATAATTACACAATAACAATCTAAATTAATTTATTGAAAATTCTTTGAAAGTCTACATCATTATTTAACAATAATATTTTAAAATTAATTAATATCAATGCTTTCTCCTATTATCACTTGAGCAATTTTCAGCAGATTTAGAAATAATCAACCTAACACAGAGAAAAAATCATTTAGGTGATTATTGTCAAATTTAGAAATGATGAATTATGAATTAAAAATTATTTTTACTAGGGAAATAAAAAAATAAATTTCTATTTCAGTCTTAATTTTATTTTTGTTTCATTTATTTAAATTTTTAGCAAATTCCCATTATTGGAAATATATATATATATATTTTGTTGGGTTCATTTGTGTAGTCATCAGAAATTTGTTATTTGGCTTCTTAAAGGTGAACTTGATGAACTGTACAGAAGACCCAGTAGGCCTGGGCTTTATTATTATGAGGTGGTGAGCAAAATAAGAGGTGATTGGCACGTGCGTTGTGCAGAGGAAGACTTTCTTCTCTGTGTGTGTGGGCCATAACTCAGAGAATGATTTTTGTCGGCGATCACAGACTCTACTGCTGCACATCTCCCAACTGTCCTTCCTTTCTCTCTTCTACTGTTACTGAAATTGCTGAGGAATTTCTTCCTTGTCATTTACTCTAAAATATCTTATCGTTAATTAACAGTTTCACATGTATCTCAATAAATTTGAAAAGTGCATTTTTAACATCGACCTTCAATTCATTTCAAAAAAAAAAAAAAAAAAATCGACCTTCAATTTGGTATAATAATAATAATAATAAAAAGGCCCACCTTTAAAAATACCATTATTGAAGCTTTCGTGCACCACTTGAACAAGGGAGGCAAGTCCAGCAAATAAGAGGGCGCCATAAATAATGGAGGAAAGTACAAAAAATACTTTGTTGTTTCATATTTTTAATTTTTTTAAAAAAATTTGTGGCATTTTTCATAATGATTTAAGACTTGAGGTTATAATTTATTAGCAATGTTGGACCAAATTCACTGACACTTTAAAAACTTGAACCCAATGAACAAAATCAATCAAAATTGAAGTCCTTGTTACCCTTCTCCTTTGCTTCTCTTTCTCATTCACGTTGTAATCGTCGGGCCTCAATTTATTTTTGTGACTGTCGTCAGCCTTTGGATTAATACACCTCCAAGTCCAAAAGTGGTTCTTTCCTGCTTTTCTGATCTTGCATATGATGGAGGGTCTAATGTCAAACAATCTACGTCGGTTGAAGACGGAAGCGAATATGCTAGAGCAGAAATTATTATTATTATTTTCTTCTAGATCTCCTTCTGGATTTCATTATTGAAAATTTTTTTGTTTGGTTGGTAAGAGAAATAAAAAAAATCTAATTATGGTGTTTTGGCCAATGAGAAAGAACGAGAAAATCAGGATTCAATTTGTTTATAAAAACTCTTTAAATCTGGATTCTATTAAAACTCTCTTAATTTTATATTTAAAAATTATCTTTTTAAAATTTATTTCTAATTATTCTTTAAATATTTTTTTTATATAAAATATATAATTTTTTTATTATTAAAAATTTAAACTCAATTAAATATCTTGAAAAAGCTAAAAAGACAAAAATGAATCATTTTCTCAAATTTTTTATAGTGTTAGTGAATTTAACCTAAAACTATTAGCAGAATGTCACCTCAGACATCAAATTGTTAAAAAAAATAAAAAAATTCCAGACTCTAAAATGTAAAAATGTTAAAAGTACAAAAATACTTTTTTGTACATTTTCTTAAATAATAGAAATAAGGGTTAAGGAACTAAAGTTGACATTTATAAACTTTCTCATTCACTTTATGCTTTAGACACTGAATCTCAAGCGATTGCCATAAATACCTCGTACACAAGGAGGTTATATTTCATCAAGGATTCCGTTCTTGTCCCTACCAGCCATACGCAAATCCATGGTACTACAACCAGTCTCATCACAACAACACAGCAGATTTGCTTCTCACTTGAAAATTGAGAATATAATGTCCATGGAGATGACTTTCTAAATCCTACTATATATATATATATATATATAAGTTAAAGATATACCTATATATGAGCATTTTTGGCATTTTTATTGAAAAATTCTGATTTTACAGTAAAAATTAGGGAAACAAAAAAATCTCTTTTATAAATGATTATACATTCTTTCAATATGAGTTTTGAGAGTAAAAAGTTTGATTTTGAAGAAAACTAATATTTGAAGATTTATCATCACTAAAAAAAGATAATATCTTCTAACTTCTATCTCAAAATCAGATTTTTTTTAATTGCAATGCCACACTCATCCTTAGTATCATAGAAGGATATTGATCACAGATATGTAAGACAAATTAGTATTTCTATGTAGGATTTCGATGTGTTCAGAACTTTTTCAATTCGCGAGGATAAAGAAGTTGTAACCAATATACATCCTCATCTCATTTAGATGCAAACAAAAAAAGACATTCACAACAGCAAAGGAGTTCATCAAATTGAAATAATTCATGCTCGGTCAAACTATTAAGTTACCTCATCTAATCATATTACAGAAACAATACGGAAAAGGGAAGGAGAGAGAGAGAGAGGAGGTGGGTGGTTGGCCTAACAGTTAAGCAGTAACTTCAGATCTACAATGACACTTCTATGAAAAATTCCTAAAAATAATCAGCTTACCATTGTGAGAAATTCTCTCACTTCATTGTCAAGCTTTCCGGAAATACCAGTTGGAGCCCCAAACCTTCATATATTCCTCGAATAATAGTTGCCGACTTTTGTGATCTACAAATAACATGGCGAGACATAAGCAAATTCAAAATGAGAAGCCACTGCTGCATGCAGAGAAGACCCTAAAAATTTGTAACAAATGATAAACTTCAGCTTTCTTCTTAAGGACAGAATTTTGACTGGAAACCATTCTAATCAAAAGCAAACCTGAAAGCCATGCTGATTGGTTATGTACTGCTTTTGTCTTTATTTAACCAATGAATTTACCATCAAAAGCATTGCACAGCAAGGATTTGTACTTTTCTTTAAATGCAAGAGGACACATGAGTTAGACCGATTAATCAGCTATATCTACACTATCTGGCAAACACAGCGCCATAAAGTAAATATTAAGTAGTTTTGCATTAATATCATTTCTACTCAAGTAACTAGTGTTACACATTTGATATTAAGGTAACCATCAACAGAACTAAAAGATAATTCCTTTGTCTTGATATTGAGAAAATATATTACTAGCAACGACTGCTAAATGTTAATGTTGGTTCAAACATGATAAGAGGGAAACAAATAAAGTCCACCTAGATAACAACAAACCAAGAATAAAAGAAACAGTCAAGGATACAAAAGGAGGATACAGATGTAGATAAAACTGCTGAAGCCCAATGACTTCCTACAGCAAAGTTGTTTGAAGAAACTATGTTAAGAGCAAGACTACACAGTAGAAATAAAACATTTTGTAAACTATGAAGAATAAACAGATTGACTTACCCAATCATTAAACTACTCAGAATTTCTCAATGTCATCATGGAAATCTTCATTACCACCTTTGCAGAGTTGCTGCTATTTTATTCAAGAACTTCTTCTGGTCTCACATACTCTTTGCCAGCATAGACATCATCTTGATGTGTGTCATGAGAATCTGCAGGGTCATATCTATCCTCAAATGTATTTTCTGCCAGAAACTTTGAACTATGCTTACCATATGAGTTTCTTCGATGTCTGTCCCTAGTATCCAATTTTTCATCATCTTTCTGCACACTGGAATTATTAGCATAATCTATCAAAGAATCAGATGACTTGTAATTTTGATAGCTGGACTTGCGAGAAGATCTCATCTCGTAATGCTTGGCATGGGTCAGTTCCACATCATCTCCTTCTCTTTTGCTGCTGCTCCGTTCATGTGATAGGTCATAAATTCTATGCCTTTCTAGACTTCTAGAATGATAATCTCTACCATGTCTTTCTCGGCTAGCACTTCTCTGATATTCTACATGTTCATGGTGTCTATGATGGCCGTGCCCCTGTCTTTCATATTCTTGAGCTGAAGCATCCTTAGAGGTTCTAGTTCTGCTGTTATGATCAGGATGTGATTGTTTTTGGTAATAATTTGAAGCATCTCTTATTGCTTCAGATGACTTGCTATTTCTTTTTCTTAATCCATCAACATCCACAGTTATGTCAGAGATTAAGGTTGGTTTAGGATGCATCCCTTCTTCTGCAGCCCCTTTCTCAAAGCAACCAATCCCTCCAGCTTGCTTGATTTCCTCCATGTATTCATCTATAATATCCCGCATCACCTATTGAAAAAAAGAAAATCAAACAAATAAAAATAAGCAGGAAACTTATGGCCTTTCAATATGGCAACCATGAATATCACACATGTGAAACGTTATTGTTAAATTTGGGCTCTCCTATTTGGTTCTCAACAAAAAAGAAAAGCCATATTACCAAATATCAAGAAAGCCACTAGACATCAGAAGATTCAGAAATCAATGCATCTAATCACATGATTCACATTGCTTTATCATAAAACAACTCTGAAATTCAGTTTGCCTTAAGAAAAATACAAATGCTTAAAAACATGGAACCATGCAAGAGCCCAGAGGCACAAGAAGAAATGGAAATAATAGCAGCATAATGAAATTGTTTCAGAAACATCAATCCCTGCTTATATTCATAGAAACTGTTATACAAAATGATAAATTCTGATACTAAATGCATAAAAAAACATAGAAAGCTAAATGCTGAAATTTCTAAGAAAGTATGACAACGGATTATTAAATAATGATCAACTTTGAATTTATTCTGCTTCTTTACACATGCAAAACAAGAATAACGATGAGAGAAAGAACCAGTTAGTTGGCTAGGTTCCTTCACAAATTGATGATCAGATATACAGTCATAAATTTCTTGCAAAATCCCAAACATGTTTTTATCAGTCAATAAATACAGGATTTAATATGCTAATCATATATCAGGACTTAATAACATTAGAAACAAAACTATAAAACAATGGTCAAAATTGCATTAGTTCAACATGAAAAACATCTTCCTACCTGCAAAGTTGTCCTTTTCACCTTCTTCCCACGATATGACATTCTTCGCCTCTTGTAATCCCTTTCTTCAGCCAATAACTCCTCTCTTGTCCTAGTCTTGCTTGTTTCCTATTGCAATGACAAAAAGGTTCTTGAAATCACAAAAATAGCAAAATAACAAGGAAGCATTTCCAAAGAAATATTTGAGATAACATGATTGCAAAATAACACCAAGGTTGTCATTTGCTGATGAAATAACTTCTGACAAACTCCTATAACATGCTAGATAGACAAAGTTATCATGATTGGTTCAAAAATTTCAAATCTCAATACAAGCTATTTATGCAAAATATTCATGGCAAAAGCTGCAACCCAGAAAATTTAGCATAGCCAAACAAATCACTACAAAGCTACAGTCGAATATGCTTGTTTGTTTTCTTAATTTTAAAATAAGTGCAGCAACAGGTAATAAACCAAATTAGACAGGGATCAGGTATTGAACATCACTAAGCTCAAGCCACCACACATTTATTTTAAAAAAATCGGATTTTTTTAACTATAACATTCACTTATGTCAACATTTGTGCACTGTCAATAACATAAAGCATAATTGCTTAATCGACATTAAGCTCACCACAATTTTTTTTTTCTGTCCTGAAATTCTTTTACAATTGGCATTTCAAAATTTGAAGTCAACTACATCATTCATGGATAAGCAAATAAGTACACAATTACAAAAGAAAATAACAGATGGCCAATAAGTCATGTTCTTCCCTGTTGTACCTGGTTAATAGATTGCTTTAAAGGCAGACCATCATGCTCAATGATAGCTCTGTAGTTGGAACGTTTTTTACGCTCCTCATCTGCTCGTTTTGATATATAATCATGCTCAGTTATGCTGCAAATGACAATAAGCTCAATCATACTCACAGAATCTTTGTGCATGTTCAACGTAAGACATAGGACAGACTGTAAAACTATCAAAAATTATTTCACAGAAAACTGGAAAGTGCATAAAGAGTTAATTGGAACACTACAACAAGATAACTGCTCAAATATGATGTGTAACCTGCAATTACTGATAAACCAGAAAATTTTCCAAAGCAAAGGCAACGAAATATTTAAAACTGCAGAACATCATTCAGCTCAAAAGTTCCACATGTTATAATTAAACAAAGTAGCTAAACTGAATCAGTAACACAGAGCCATTCATATCACACCTCTCAGGCAATCAAATATTGACGGGCACTGCTATTCTTCCCCTAAAAATTCTCCAAAAAGGGTTAAAAGAAAAATATACTTAGATGACCAACCAGAAATAGTGTAAGCCAGTAGAGTTATAGTCCATTTATTTTCACATTTGCATGTACTTTCAGCATCTGAGTTGCTTATCTAATTCCCTTTATGTACATTCAGACTTCCAAAGAAATTCCACACTGGATAGTGAAAACAAGTGGATACAATGTCTCAATTCCTAATTTAAACTGAAGAGGAAAAAAAGATTCTGTTGCCTAATATTTTTTTTCCTTTTCAAATAAAACTTTTATTAATTAAAGAAGACATACGTAGTCCAGATAAAAAATTATGGAGCATAGACCAGCACAAAATAATCGGAGATGACTCTGTTTATTATTCTCCAATTGACAATTTAACTGAATGATAAATATTGCTTGTCAGACTTCCAGTCTACCTTATCTCTGCTTAGATGCTACATCAAGGTAGACCCTCTCCACTTATATTACACAGCAGAACATAAAAGGCAAGAGAAAAAAAAGTCATGGAACGAACAAACATATTGTGTCTTAGAATGTTAAACTCACACCAATAAACCTCTATGTAGCACCTCAACAAAGCATCAGTAATTGGAAGTATTAACAATAATTCAATTTTTGAAAGCACAAGCACCATTTATGATATTCAAGTTATGATGGAGTTGCAAATAATGAAACATATTGCAATTAAACAAAAAGCAACAAGAAGAAATAGAAATAGGAATGAGAATAGTGGCATACTGGTGATATCTTGTCAGTGGTTGAGACACCTGTAATCTCTTTATTTTTGCTTCTAGTAAGGACCGTTCATGTAATGCTGCAACTGCAGCTGCCACATTGGACACAAGAATTACCTCTCCATCAACATTTTTATCAACTTCTGTGCCTGCTTTATATTCTATAACTTCAAGAGGCTCTTCAAATTTAAGATCTCTTATATTTTTCCCATCAGAATCCAAAAATAATCTTTCTTTCAAATTAGACTCCAAGGGAAACAACAACCTATTAGCAACCTCTGACACACATTGCCTAAAAACGTGAATAGCAAAGGATCTTGCATTCGTTTCACCATACAAAACGGAAAGCTGAGATGCAATCCACATCAAAACTTGACATAACACCGGACAATTAAAACTCAAATTCATCCCATCATCCAAAAAGTCAATAGCTTCCCTTCTAATCGCCTTAAAACAAAGCCTAAAAAGCACATATATATGATCCCTCATATACATATCAATCAACACACCATAACGCGGAGAATGAGCAATAATCCACCTCCTCAAATCATCCCCTTTTATCACATTTAACTGCAAAACAACACAAAAAATACCATAACTATATATACTAGGGTAATCAATCCAACCCTCAATTTCTCTCCTAATTGCCCACAAGTCAGATGGCAAAATTCTAAACCCATTTCTATCAAACCCCTTAACATCTCCTTTACTAGCACCAACAAAATTTGCACATTCGACTGATAAAACGCCAGGCAATGTGAAAGTTTTATTCAAGCTATCAAAATCATTGAAGTTAACAACACCGGGGCAATCCTTGTAAAAGAAATTAGAACTGAACTCATTGTAATAACCATCTAAAGACAAGCACAAATCAGAATTGGAGGAGCCCTGAATAAAGGGGACTTCAGAAACATTAGGGGTTTTGAGGTTTATGGTATTTGGGTAATGAAGAGAAAGGAAAAGAGAACCAGGGTTTTCAAAAAACGGAGATGGGCAGCTAAGAGAGTGGAGGAAGAGAGACGCGGGTCGCATCAGATGGTGGGGGTTGTACGCACAGGGGATCAAGTTTGCATCTTCAATATTCGGAGATGGAGAAAGGAGAGAGGAGAGAGAGTTTAGGGTTTGATTAGAGAGACAGAGGAGGTCGGTGAGAGAGGACAATGCGGTGGAGAGATCGTGAATTGGGGCGACAGTGCTGGAGGGAGGAATTTGCGGCGGCAGAGGTGGTGGAGGTTGGAAGAAGAAATTACGGTTAGGGTTTTGAGGGGGAAAAGAGGGGAAGAAGGGATTGGGATATGGAGATGAAGAAGTCGGATTCATGAGGAATGGTAGAAGAGGAAGAAGGGGAATCTGAATTCACAAGGAACCGGAAAGGCCAATTTTCTTCAGTGTGTTGATGAACAGAGGTTGCCAACCACCATAATTGAGGTGGTCACCTGCAAACGCAAATGCACTTACGTTTTTCTTCTGTATACAGTGATTATTTCTTCAAGCTCCGTTTGGAATCAAACCTCCTCGTTCAGTTGGAATAACTTTTTTTTTTAAATAAATTTTAAATTAATATATAATAATTTAAAATAATTTTACTTCTTTCAATATTCTTATTTATTATAAAATAAACATAATATCAATTTAAATTACAAGATTATTAAATTAATTTATATAAATTTTTAATTGAAATAAATTTTCTGAAAATCTAATAAATTTTAATTAATTTGACTTATTTATTAAAATATTTTTAAAATTAAAAATTTAAATCTTTTAAATATAATTTTTAAATAAAACTATTCAAATTAAATTAACTTTTTTGAGAATTTGATTTTCCTTCAAATGTCGTGGCAGCAACTAATATCAGTGACTTCTTTTTACGGGGCCTAAAATATTAGTATTTTCTTAAAGGAAAGAATCATGCACCTAAAAGACAATAAATAATTATATCATTCTTTCAGTTTAATAATATAATTCTAATATTTTTTTTATCTATCATAAATTAAAATAATTTTATTTTTTAATTATTTATTTATTGAGAATAAACATAATAATAATTATTATTTTAAAGATTAGAAAATATTTGATAATCTAACAAATAAAAATTTTAATTATTTAAAACTGCACAAAATGTGAATTTCTAACAACTATATTATTTAAATATTTAAAATATTAATAAAATAATATTCATATAAAACATATAATTAAATAAAAAATATTTATTTTTAAAATAGATAATATATGAAAATAATTTTTTGATCTTATATTTTTAGTTGTTCATTTTATAATTTTAATGACTTTTAATATATATATATTTTTTAATTCTAATAAATTATATATAATATTTTCTATTCATGGAAAATTATAAATTTGGCATTTTAATTTTTTAATTTTTTTCATTTGATTGTTTATGCACTTTTTTTTATTCAATCAAATGTCAGTATAGATAAATTTTTTTTTAATGTAATGTTTTTATTTGATCAGTGGCTACTTGAGTGCTTAATAAGCAAAGTGAAACCTTATTAGCATATAGGATGACACCTCATCACTTAAATATGAGAAAGAAGAGGGAAAAGATAAAAATCTTCTTAGTGTTATTTGTTTTCTCATATTTAGACAATGACGTGTCGGCTTACGTTACAATGAAATGGATCCGTTTTGCTTAATGTTGTTCCTTCTCATGTCTAGATGATGATGTGTCGCTCTATGTGGTGATAAAATATGTCTTCCTATGTGACGATAAAATGTCTTACTTTACTTACTAAGCCCTCAATCAACCAATAATTGAAAAAAAGTTGTACATTGAAAATAATTTTATCTATTCAAATAATTAATTGAACAAAAAAAAAGTGTCTAAACACCGAAAATAAAAAAAAATTGAAAAGTTAATATACAAATTTATAAGTTTTCCTTATATCCAATTGAAAGTGCTACAAATATATTACGTATTATAGTATATTATATCAATAGTAATATACTAAAATCAAACCAGATTTTGAAGATTAATTAGAAGTGTGTTAATTTTTTTTGAAATACTTCTTCACTTTTTCATAAAACTCTTCTAATTTAATTAAAATTTATTATAGGACTTATAAATCTTTGAACTTTTTTCTAATGATCCTAATATTATCAAATGAAATTTTGAAAAAATTTAGAAAAGTAAAAGATAAAATTATACAATAATCCATTGAAGTTACTAGATTAATAACTACATATTTTTAAATTAATAAGAAGTCTATTAAATTATGTAATTCAATACAGTTTGCATATCCTATATTATAGTGTCCAAAGTAGAGGTGATAATTTTAAATTCAACCTGAAAATCTAATCTAAATCTGTATGAAAATAATCTGATTTGAAATTAATTCGATCCAAATCTAATATAATATGTGAGTTAATTTAAATTGATTCGATTTGATTTAATTATTTAAAATTAAAGTAATATTTTTCATTCTAAAACTTTAAAATCAAAGTGCTAAATTCAATATGATGCAGTGTAAAAAAGATCCTACCCGAATTTGATATGATCCGAAATAACCCAACTTTAATTAAGGACCGACGCATTTAATTTACCATGTTTACTCTAAATACTAATGTTTGCGTGAATACTATATAAAACATCTTTGATTTAAACATGGTATATTAATTAATTCTCTTAACATTTTATTTTACTTTAAAATAACTAATCAAAATTTTATTATCAAACTGTTTTGTATATTGTTGCACACGACACAAGCATATTACAATTGGATTTGGTTATAGCTATTCTTCATTACTAATCAGTGTTATTAGTGAGACTGTAATAAAATTTACAATATAATACAAAGAAATTCAATGTTAATTTATAAACAATAAATTCTATTTAATTATTTTTCATTAAAAATGCTACTAATCTTTTATGCATTCGTACTTCTTGACAATACTGCTTTTCTTCTAGGACTTGTTCATATTGCTTCTAAAGACTGCATCTGCGTGCCATATACTGTTTTGTGCATTATCATTCAAACTGAAAACTTATCTACTTGATTGTAATCTAAGGATCATATTAGTTAGAGCAGTTAAATAGTCCTAGTCATCCTTCCCTTTTTATATAATTAATTCAATAATAGCATATATACTTTTCGCTTGTGTCCAACCACCCATAACCCAACATATCTATTATAAGCTAACATGCATCAACCAATTAAATAATGTTGCTTCCTTACCTAGATAGAACCTGAAGCTTTTAGCTTATTGATATTTTTTTTCCCTTAATTTGACTCTAATGTTGTTGAAATTTATAGTTTCATAATCTTAACTTTGAAGATCATTTTAGAATTTGGTGTAATATATAGCAAAATATAAGTATAATTCAAATCATTATCGACGAGTGAGTCAAACCAGATTAATGAAACATATAACAATAGCTTATATAGGTAATATAAACCCTAAAATGAAAAGGAAAAATATATCCAAATTAAATTATTTAAAAATTAAAAATGACTTTTTTAATGCCTAAGTGATTGTTTTTAAAGTTTGAATACGGACTTAATTTGACCCATAACATGAAAAATAATTATTTTTTATATATTACGAATCTTATATTTCATCTGTTTAGACCTTGATAAAATAGAATTACTATTTATATTTAAACTTCTAGCGCTATAAGTTGTTCTACAAATTCACAAAATACTGTTTATGTGAATACAATAAATCAAATGTCTATTAATTTTAATTGAGAGATTTTAAATATGATACAAATATTTCCAAAGGAGTGATTCAGGATTTGCATAATGGTGGATTACATTTACACATGGAACAAATTAAAGTAGAAGTATGCTACTTTGTCCAAGCTCTGAATCCAATTTATGCCTTGCAACATAAATTGGCTATGAAATATTACAATTTTCATCATGTAGAAAATAAGGCTTCAAGTCTTTACTTTTCTCATCATATTACAAGCAATGGTTTCACAATTGTACGGAATCAGTCGGTCCAACATGTAAAATTGAAAATTAGCTGGTAGTTTGGTTTGGTTTAGCGTTAAAAATTGATTATTTAAAAAATCAGTTAAAATTAGAAAAAAAATGGTCAAAAATTGAAAATTGAATCAAACAGATTCAACTTAAAATTATGTTATTTTGTGAAAAAATTTTAAAAAATTGTAGTTTTCATTACTTTATCAAATTATATATATTTTTTTAATTTTTAAAAATATTTTTAAATATTATTTATATATATTTTTAAAAAATTATCTTATTGAATCTAATATATCAACTTGGTTGAATCAATTGAATCATAAATGATCAATTTGATCTCCAATCCGATTTTAACAACATTGGTCACAACGGAACGGAAGACTGCTGAGTTAAATAATTTAGGCACACACAATCAAAAGTTTTTATGTAACATCCCAGCCATGGTTTGTAAGCTCAATTCAAAAATTTTTAGAATTGGGCAATCTAGAGAATAAGGCAACTAAAATAAACTTGTTCAAACTACTGCTCAAAATAATAATTTACTAAGAAAAAGAAACTAAGGAAACATGACCATCAGACAAATATATGCAAAGCATTGCCCGGAGGGGGGGGGACAAGAAATCAAAGAGGTTCATTTCATGCACTTATGGAAAAAAAAAAAAGAAAAAGAAAAAGATTAGTCTGAGAAATAAAAAAATAAACATAAAACCAACCCTTAACAACTGCTAGAGTAGCAGTTGGCAAGCCTTCATCAGCTAAAAATACTGTGCAAAAGGATGGCGTTGAATTGTTCATTGAGTTTCACCTATAAATAGTGATCTACACATGCAATGCTTCTCACACTAACTTGCTCTCAAAAAATAAGCAAAATGAAAGGTGGCAAATTCCTTGCAACTTTAGCAATCTTGGGTTTTGCTTTCTCATTGTCCTCCGCCTTCGACCCAAGCCCTCTCCAGGACTTCTGTGTAGCCATAGATGAACCCAAAAATGCTGGTAAATATAACCTTACTTTCACATTTTCTGCCTAATTTCTTTTCATGATATATTATCCCATAAGAGAACATAATTATCCCAGTGAAAGTACAGTTTTTTTTCTCTATAAGCTATTTTCTTAATAACTTAATCAATGCACAAAGTGCTCCCCGACTGTTGTAGAGTTGAAAGAGGGTGAACTCATTAGTGTGCAGCTTTTCCATTTACTTTTGCTAAGACTGACCTGCGGCACCTATAAGTCACCAAGGGATCGGAGAACCATTCCCACCCATCGATTGTTTGTACAACGGATGCATCCTGACCATTGATCATGGTGGGTTCTAACATGAACAATGGTCAAGATGCATAGAACGGATGCTCCAGTACTCATCCTCATGCTATTATACATCATACGAAGAACATTATATATTTTTCTCTACAGAAATATTTTTCTTAGATTATTACTTCATGGATATGGTATACTGATCATTATTTTTGTAATATGCGTCCAGCATTCGTCAATGGGAAGTTCTGCAAGAACCCAAATCTGACCGTAGCAGCAGATTTCTTCTTTCCAGGACTTAACATTCCTGGAGACACAGGAAACCAAGTTGGATCAAATGTAACACTAGTAAATGTTGACAAACTAAAAGGAGTCAACACTCTTGGTATATCTCTGGCTCGTATTGACTATGCAGCAAATGGAGGCTTAAACCCTCCCCACACTCACCCTCGAGCTACAGAGATCCTTGTGGTGGTGGAAGGCACCCTTTATGTTGGTTTTGTCACATCCAACCCGAATCGCCTTATAACTAAAGTGCTATACCCTGGAGATGTTTTTGTTTTCCCATTTGGCCTAATTCACTTCCAGTTAAATATTGCAAAGACAAATGCAGTTGCCTTTGCTAGTTTGACCAGCCAGAATCCTGGAGTAATCACGATAGCAAATGCGATATTCGAGCCAAAGAATCCATCCATTAATCCTGATGTTATTGCTAAGGCGTTCCGCTTAGATAAAAATGTTGTCCGCGATCTTCAGAAACAGTTTGGAATGAGCTCATGAGCTACTAAGGACAGTGTATTTGCATAAAACAGCAAATCAACTATGATTTATGTTTGCTGTTTTACAATAATAATGATTCTTGATGGTTTAGGTTCCTGTATTGTGGCGCTGTTTCTGTTGTACAAGTAATTGATTGCAATATAAATGAGTTCGGTTATTTTTCACACTCTAAATATTTTATAGTAATAAATTATAATTACAATTCTCAAATGTCACCAATATATATATATATATATATATATATATATATATATATATA
>CATIWR010340652.1:0-12182 GCA_949677035.1 Omphalea diandra
CATCAAATAAATGTTTGATTGTGTGTAGGATGGATAAAACCTTTATGCATATGTATTTTGAACATGAATGATATGAGTTATGTAAATGAATATGGTTGTTATAGTTATTGGTATCAGAGCTAAAATGAAATGGTCGTTACATTTTTAGATTAAGGAAATCTAATGAAAGTTATACAAGAGCCATCTACAACCCTAGCCAATAAAAGTTTTATTCATAATGGAATAAAGAGAACAAAGGGAAACAAATAAAAGAACTCCAAGAATAGCCATGGATTTCTTCTTGATTGCTTAAATTCTTATACCTTCTTTTTCTAGAATTTCGATGTAACCCTAGCTTGAATGATATTCCTTTCTTTTGGTTATCTCCTTATACCCTATTTCTTATCATTTCTCCCCCTTAAAAAGTTCTCCAGACATCCACTCAAATAAGGAAGCTTGAATTCACACAAGGCTATGCCATTCTGTGATAGCAACCTTTAAATTTCCTTATTTCACACGGTTATGCGCATGGCTGTGTTACACATTTTTGTCTTTATCAACTACCTTATTCCAATGAAGGCATGACCATGCCATTAGAAGAATGAACATGCAATGCTTGTTGGCCCTTAGTTAGATACAGCCATGCACATGGTTGTGCTTTACCTCTTTTTCTCCTCTTAATCTTATTTTTTTGATTCCTTGCCTATAAACATAAAATTACTTCAATATGATTTAGTTTAAGGTATAAATTAAGCTTTAAATCATAAATTTTGATGGTAATAACATATTAAATACTAGAATTATGAGATTAAATAGAGAAAAGTTGGGTGAGACCATCTTCATCATTGCGCCCCTGAATAGACTCATTTGTGTGAACCCTGTTCGAATCACAGTTGCTTCAAAGTATCTAGGGTCGCAAGGTCCTCATCAAAAAGCTCCTCATGGACGTCGAACATCTCATCATCACATGATAATCACTCAAAAAATTAAGGGAACCTAAGAACTAAGTCTGAGGCATTGAGAGAGAAAATGAAGAAAGAAGAGGAATTAAACAAATGAAAGGGTTGCTTTTAAAGGGGTGTATATAGTTGATTAGGGCTATAAATCCATTTTATAACGAGCAAACCCAAAATGGGCCATGTGAGCCCAACCTTTCCCTTAGCCCATCAGACCCAATTCTTCTTTTTTAGCTCTTCAAACCTTAGGCTCTTTTCAAGCCCAATGACACCTAAATTACCAAAATACCTCGAGTCTCTCTTTAGCCCAACGACACCTAAATTACAAAATACCCCTAGCCTCTCTTTAAGCTAATGACACCTAAATTATCAAAATATCCCTAGCCTCTCTTCAAGCCCAATGACACTTAAATTACTAAAATGCCCCTAAGAGCAACTAAATTATCAAGATGCCCCTAGCTTCACATAAAACCCTATAGTGGCTAAATTACTAAATTGCCCTAGTCTTTTAAATAGTCAAAGAATAGCTAATTGACCAAAATACCCCTAGTCTCCCAAAGAGTCCAACAGTGGCCAAATTACCAAAATGCCCTTATCATTTTTAGCATATCTAGAAAACACCCTAGACTTCCTAATTCTAGTCATGCCACTAAAATGCCCTTTAATGACAAGCTTGCCCTCTAGTTGGCATTAGCAATATTTTAAAAAAGAACTACTTTTTCTCAGAGGGCAAAACCCAAAAAAAAAAAAAAAAAAACACTTCCTACAGCATTTGGGCCCAAACCCATTACCTTAAGACAAAAACAGACTCCTAAGACTGCCAGAAGAGTTACAAGGATGTGAATTCAATTTCACAAATGCCATAAGGGTTTGAATGACACTAGAACCACTTCAATACCTACTTAAGAGTTGTTGAAAAGCTATTAAAATGTCTGGTACTTGCTAGAGAGCTACTAAAACTACTTGAGTACCTGCTTGAGAGCTACTAAAAAGCTACCAAAATGTTTGGCACCTACTAAAAAGCTACTAAAACTACTTTAGTACCTAATTAAGAGCTACTAAAAAGCTACAAAAACATTTGGTACCTATTACAGAGCTGCCAAAACTACATCAGTACCTACTAAAGAGCTGTTAGAACTACTTTAGTACCTACTTGAGAGATACTGAAAAGCTACCAAAACATTTGGTATTTGCTAAAGAGCAGCTAAAACCACTTTAGTACCCAATTAAGAGTTGCTAAAACATCTGGTGCTTACTAGAAAGCTACTAAAACCACTTCAATACCTATTAGAGAGCTACTAAAAAGCTACCAACATGTCTGGTACCAACTAGAAAGCTGTCATAATCAGTTTAGTCCAACTAAAAAGCTACTAAAGACCTAACAAACACTCGGTACCTATTAGAAAGCTACCATAATAACTTTAATACCTACTTCAAGAGTTGTTAAAGACTTATATAATTGGGTACCCTTGCTAATATTTACATTTTATACTTTGCTTTTATTGAGACTTGTTCAAACAATCATTTCTCAAATGTTATTTTTCAAGCCCTACAAAACAGAGGGCAAATTGAAAGCATTAGATTTTAGAACTATGAATGAAAAACCTAATGATGATAATCATTAAATCAACTCCCCAATATGTAAAGGGAATTGCCAAAGAAATAAATGTAAGGCCTTAAGATACCTTGGAGAAGTCTAAAACTTAGCCTAAAATGGCCTATTACAATTGATGGGTGGTACAACCCATCATGTAAGGTTTCACAGCCTAGTATAGGGCTGTACAACCCATCCTAAAACCCTAATCTCAAAATCTTCTAAAATTGGTCCCCTTTTAAACGTTAGTATTGTATAGCCTTGATAGATAGATGTACAACCCATTTTTGGCCATACAACCCATGTGTAAACCCTAATTCTAGGAGATTCATCTCCATCTCTATGATTGAATGTGTTCATAGTACGACCAGAACCATTATAAGGTTTGTATACTCAACCAAAAGCTATAAATATCCCTCCCATTTGACGAGTGGAGGAGGCTTGAAACACTAAGGTTACTCTGCCAAATTTACTTCTCAAAACATACTTAACATAAAAACCTTAAACCCTAACCCACTCCAATCATTCCCATGGTAGAACTAGGCTTATTCCCTTCATTTTTGTGTATTTTTAAAGCATTTTAGAGGATATTTGACCCATTTTGTGCCTCTTAAGGCAAGGATATCACTAGAAACTACTTAGGACTCCCCTAACTCTCTATTCTTCTTCCTTTTATTTTCTTTTTCTATTTTTTAAAATCTAAAAAATAGAGGTTATATAGCCTTCATGGTAGTTTGTGCAACCCCTAATTTGGGCTTTACAACCTCAATATTGGGCTATACAACCTAGTTTGCTTGGTAGATAGTTCTTGTAAAGTTTTTTTTCTTCTCTTCTTTCTAATTTCTTTCCTTGTAAAGCATATTTTTATGATATTTTATGACTCTAATGGCAAAATAGGGTGAGGTTTAATCACCTAGGATCCTTATTCACTTAAAAAATGGAATTTTAGTTATGTTCACAACATTTTGTTATTTATCATACAAAAAAGCTTTTGGGATCTTTCATTTGATTTTAAGGACATGGTTTTATTCTATTTTAGTCATCTTAAGGCCATGATCAAGTGAGGAACCTGAGATTCCATTAACCTTGAGAGTTCACCTTGTGTTAGGAGTTTATGTGTTAACCAAGTGAATTTTGTTTTAGTCCTTCAATCCCTTTCCTCGATTTGGCATTCTAACTTCTACAATGGTTAGTTGTGTGTTATGCATGTTTTAGCTCTTTATGAGTAATATGAGGGAGTGTTCATCAACCTTAGGATCTTATTTGGGTGAATCTTTGCATTAGGCCATTCAATATCCTTAAAGCATGCTTTGCATTTCATATTCATCCCTCTAAATGTTCATGATTCATGCATTTCAATTTTATTTTGTGTGTTGATTTGTAATGTGAGAGTATGTTTATTATGGGCTTAGATACATACTTAGGCACCATAACATGGGAGACATGGTAATATGGCTTTGTTTATTTATTTTATTCATTCATTTTGTTTTTGTATCCTTTTGCTATTTAAATACTAACTTGTTCTTTTCCTTTGGGTGTAGGTGTTTTGTTTGAGTTAGACCACATGTTGGTCTTAATGATTACTCCACGTGATTATGAATGATGGATATATGTGTTCCCATCCCTTTATACCATAAAATGCATGACTCCCACTCTCTTTTTGATACTTACGTTTGGATGGATGGATGATAATACATGTAAAACCCCTTAAGCCATGTCATATGATCCCACTTCCCTATTTGGAATATTATATGTGGATGATGAGGTGCATGATCCTCTTTATTGTGATGTATAATGCCCTACCCTTTTAAGTTGATGACTAGGTTTATTCAAATGTATTGTGGTTAGATGCATGCCTAGGGTCATTATTGGGACTAATCAATAACTCAATTAAAATATTAAAGGTGAACTAAAGATGACCAAAGGTCAGATCCCAATATTCAAGCGATTTTGGGGTGCCTGACCTCTCCCTAAGTTGTACTCAATTTTCAAACCTAATCTCTAATAGGGTAAAGATGAAATGAGCCTTCTAATTGACTTAGTTTAATTCTAGCTTTTGCCTTCCCTGGACTCTTATCTCGACCAAAGTCGGGTGGTGACTCTATACTCTTAGGGATAACACCAATGTATACATCTTGCCTTAGTCCCCCAATGACCACCATTCCTATAAATGGGCTTTAAAACTCATGCAAGGCCTAAAAGATCCCCCACAAATCTAAGGCATGCCATATTTTGGGGTTATCACCAACTTTAAAACCCCTATCCTTTTGATCCCTTGTTAATCTATAAAACAATAGAGTGGCAAGCAAGATTCTACTTATTCGAGTGAAAACCACTGAGGCGCTTGCACTATCAAATCATTAATTGAAACAATTTTCTATTAAATTTATAGCTCTACGTAAATTTGCCACCATAATGCCATACATATTGCTTTTTGTTATATATATAGATGCAATTTGCATGAATGGTGTTTTGGTCCTTAATTCCTTTCTCGTTTTGCATATTATTTGTTAATCATAAACATAAAACAACCAGTTCTTTTTTGTATTATATTTTAAGAAATTCATGAGAAGCATGTGAAGTGAAGTGAAATTTGTTTAATATATTCTTTAATGATAATTAACAGTTTATCAATTATTTTTTATGTATAAATAAATGAGCTTATATATTATTTATATTTATTTAACTTTGTAGATGGATGGCATATCTAATCGCATTACTTCCATAGGTGCATCAGTGTCTATTATTGCCATGGATTTTGTAATTATTGAAAAATATTCTAAAAAAGCCCATACTTAGAGAGCCATATATTATTACTAATGTTAAAAGGGAACATTACATGAATAGTATATTGTATTGGGGTGATAAGCATTATGTTGACCAAATAAGGATGAGCCCTCTTGCATTTAGAAAACTTTATGATCTTCTTATTAGGCATGACCTTTTATAAGCAACTAAAAAAATGTTCATCAGAGAGCACTTGTTGTTGTTCTTAGAAATTATAGGACACTATTAGATTTTGTTTTATTGCCAGAGTATATTATAGGCATGTTGAAATAGTTCATCACTATTTTAGAATTGTGTTAAAACTAATTCTAAATTTATACAAATATCTCATTAGAGATCCAACCAAAGATAATGAATAACCAAAGGTTTCACCCTTATTTTAAGGTAATAGCTAGTTATTATTCCCCTTTTATCTTTTCTAGTTTTTACATGAACAAAAAAATCATCTTATTTTTTTTACTATTAATTTAGGATTGCATTGGAGCAATAGATGGAACTCATGTTATAGCTACTATCCCATCTGAAAGTCAAGGAAAGTTTTATGATAATAAAGATGGAACAACACAAAATGTATTACCTATTATTACTTTTGGTTTAAAATTTACTTATGTATTGGTTGGTTGAGAGGGAAGTGCACATGATTCTCATGTTCTAAGTGATGCATTATCAAGATGTGGAGGACATAAAATTCCTAAAGATATTATAAATTAATTTTAAAATTTACATATGCACACACAAAACGTAATATTTGATTCATATGCAATATTTGGTTGTCTTTATCATTTTAAATTTATAGAGAAATATTATCTTGGTAATGGTATTCAAAATGGAATAATATCTCCATATCATAGTATTCAATGCCATTTGAAAGAATTTCACCATAATATAATAGCTATTTAGTGACAAACAAAATTTCTCACTAAAAGCTGAAAATCTGTTGCTATTAAAGATTAGCAACATACCTACTTTATTGCTAGTGTGTTCCTCGCTAAACTAAGTACTGACACATTTTTGTGGATCCCTCGCTACGTTTGTCAATAGATTTATGACAAAACAATGGTCACTATTATATGAATCCATAATGAGAGAAATTAGCGATAAAAGTGACATTAGTTATGGATAGTTGCCATTGAGTCTAGTGAGGAAACTCTATTGCTAAATTAATAATATGATATTTTCATTGCTAGCCTTGAGACACAATCATATTAGCGATGAATTGCTTTCCATCGCTAATTTGAATGTATTAGCAGTTGATTTATGAGATTCGTCACTAATTTAACTTAATTCAATTTTTTTGCTATTGAATGTATACTACTTATAACATATTTTTTGGAATCTATATTTTAATTTTAAAGCAATATATCATAATAAAAATATGAAAAATAATAATATTATTAGAAATATATGAATGTATAAGATAAAGTATAAATAAAAAATCATAAACATAATGTATAAAGTATACGTTACAAAAAATTGATAAAAGTACAAAAAAGCATAAAAAACCTATATTATTTTTTTGCAGTGTTGTTTGCATGGTCATCAGTGGCAAATGGTTGATCAGAAGGAAGAGGTACTACAAATTGGGTTCCACAGACCAACTTCCCAAAGAGGCGATGCATCTCATTGATCTACTGTTTCTACTAGTCCATTTGCTACTTAAAAGATTGTCTTTGCTCATCCATCTACACTTGGAACTACTATTGAATCTCCTGAACACGAGAAGCTCATAAATCCTCCTTACATATACCATAACAAGCTGTAGTTGACGATGATGAGGAGCACTGACTAAAGAAAGTTGGAGCTAGCTGGCTTATGTCATACACACATCGCTTCTTCTGATTGCTTGAAACATATAAGGATAACTCCTTCAAATCAAGTTGACATGGCTTTATAGAGCCCTCCTCAAGCTAAGTAGCTTTGTCATTAAGCTCGCGATCATTATCCTATAATTTAGTGAAAAGTAAAACAAATTTTAATAAAAATTAATTATTTAGCAACAAAATATTAAATTATTTAATTTGGAAAAACATAGATTTGTGCTTATATACTGCTAATTAATGTATTACTAATTATTCTTACTAATGTGCATATAATCAACCACCTCAAAATATATAGCATTGCGATCTAATTCTTTAATCTAAAAATAAATACCTTATATATATATATATATGTGTGTGTGTGTGTGTGTGTGTGTGTGTGTGTGTATATATATATATATATGTATGTATTTACATATATACATGCACACACACAAATATATATATATATATATCTGTGTGTGTGTGTGTGCAACACACACACCTGAACTTTAGTGTGGCCCACTTTGCCTACTAGTTGTCTCATACATTCTTTATAGCTCTAATTGGTCATCACTAGCCCGTCTCTTCATCAACAAATTATTGATGTAGCACGTAATTGCCTGATGCTCCCACCTCGTCCTAATCAAAGCCTTTAGCGATGACTCCTTAATAAAATACTTTTCCAAAAATAATAAGCAAAATTTGCTAGAACAATGCACTTTAGATAAATAAAATTATAAAAAAGTGGGACAAAGTACTAAACTAATATTTAAAGTGAAATTGGACAAAAATCTAACACAACTTGAACCTATCTTACCTCGTACTAGAGGTGTCCAAAATGACGTACTTGTAAATAATATTTAATAACTTAAAAATTTGATAGACACTTTTCAAAACATCCACAATAACATAATTAAGCATGCTTTTCAATTATACTCAGAATTATCCTGCAGCAACCATAGAATAATAACATCAAAAAGTATTATTTTCATTTATACCTTAAACTCCTCCCAATAAAAGTCTTGTGTCTCTTGGGTAGTCTTCTATGCATGTCCATATGGGCCTAGGCAAAACAAAAAAACATAGAGTTATGAGTTGAATATGCATAGCCAATAAAGAAATTGTTATTTTTGTAACACAAGATAAGTTAGTAAGAGATAAGAAATAGGAAATATGCAAAAGTATCAGATAGTTATTAAGTAAGAAATATAAATAAATAGAAAAATCATAAGGTACCTTCCTTTGATCGACTAGCTCAAGTGTCACTCTGCCAATACTCACCCCGACCACTGACGACACTAATTTTAACATAGTAGGTGTCTCCTTTACAAATGAGTTTGTAGCTAATGTTGATTTTGATGGTGCTGGCAGTGGAGATGGAGACAATGCTAATGGCGAAGGTGGGAACGGTGGAAGTGATGAAATTGATGGTGTTAGAGGAAAGGCTAATGGTGAGGGAGAAAATGATGGTCATAATGGTGGACGAGCAAGTGAAGGATGTGTTCCTCGCTGTATTGTCCCTCGACCAATTATGTCTAACACAACTCTCTGTTACCCTATGCCTCTATTAATATCATTGCTCCTCCTCCACATGATGTATATATACCAATAACTAAATAATTGATCAATTTATTAACATTTTAATAAAAGAGAAATTGACTACTTTAAACATAGTAATAAAGAGAAATAAACACATTATATATACAAAGTACCTCTAATCAGTAATTATATCAATATCATGGTACAAATCCTCTTCCCCATTAATTTCTTTATCCTCATCATCTGATTTCAACTCTATCTCTGCATAATCTTTTACTTCAATATTATCATTTTCAATTTCAATGTATTCACTGTTTAGATTATTCAAGGACCTAGATTCTCTGTCTTCCATAATTGTAATTGAATGAGCATCAATATCATTCTCTTGGAAGCCAATACTACATGAGACATTGAAGTTGTTATAAATGATTTTGGAATTTGGACTTCTCCCTAGGCTTTAATTTTACATACAAGCAACTAGTTACTTTTATCACATCTTAAGCTAGGGTAACTGTAATAATATACCTAACAAGCTTGCACTACTAGAACAAATAGATCATATTTATTAAAACTTTGCTTATGGTCCACCTCTATAATTTTATATTTTATACGAAGTTTACTACCCAAGTTTTATGTCGGATCAAACCACTCACATTTGAATAACACAGTTCTCTTAATTGACAATATGGATACTCTCACTCTATAACTTCAATCAATTAACCATAACAGTTTCTTTCACACTATAATTGGTGCCTTTTTATACACATCCCATTGTTTATTGTAGTTATATAAGAACCATTTCTTTCAACTGGAATTTTATATCCATTTACATAATAACATGGGAAAGACGTCACCATTCGTAATAAACCTTTTCTTAGATCCTTCAGGAATTTGTTAGAGACATTGTGTGATGGATCATGAGTCTAAAATTAATACTCATCAATTTAATAACTAAAAAATTTGGAGATAATTTACATACACATCTAAATATAAATAATAGAATATCAATACTCACGTATTTTATCAAACCAAGATGCAATTTTATTTTCAAGTTTAGTATTAACTTCATAATCAGCAATGATTGGTTGACGTTGCTTTAACTCATCAACAAATTATATAAGGGAAAACTAATGCACATGGACTTAGATAATAAATTCATATATATATATATATGATATGGATTTATGAAAATAAACAAACTTATCGACTACTTACTTAATGAATGGTTCCACTTCTAAGAAATTCAATAAAATGTAGCATTGAGCATCCTTATATTCTTGTTCTATCATGCTTTTCCCTTTCTAAATGCATGATAGGATGCTTAAATATCGATAGATTTCCTTCATGTTTTTTCCCTACATCTTGAGAATTGTCATCATTGTGTTACACTTTCAGATACCTTGTGCTCACATGATCCTTAAAGTGCAAACAAAATAATGACTCTTCTTTCATTAAATATGCATTTCATATTGAACCTTCAACCTTTGCTTTATTTCTCATATTGTTTTTCAACCTTTAATGGTACTTACAACATTGGTTATTTATACATGTAAGAGATTGCATATATAAATCAAAATAAAACTTGTACATTTGGATGGCAAATATTAATTACCTCTCAAAATGATACATCTATCCTTGCTTCATAAGCCAAGTGAACTGAAAGATGTTTCATCGATTTGAATAAGCTTGGAGGAAATATACCCTCCAACTTAAAAAGAATGATAGGAATATCTTCCTCAAGTTGTATAATGTCATCAATGCTTATGAAAGTAGCAGTTATATCCTTAAAAAAGAGGCTTAATTTTATTAATGCCTTCCATATATAGTCAAACAGTAGTTTAAGGAATGTTGTTGGAATAAAGCACTGTATAAGCATATGACAATCAACCTTTTCATCTTAAACAATTTTAGTTTTTTCATGTCCACATATCTAGCCATATTTTACATATATCCATAAAGAAATTTGAGATTCCTTACCCATTCACATAAAACTTCTTTCACCCACTTGCCTAATGTGTAACAAGCTTTAGGGTATTTTCTTGTTCCTACACTTCGTTCCAACTCAAAGTGACGACAATATTAATGTAACTCCTATCGATATTTTATGATATCCTTCATTTTTCTAATAGTGTTAAACACATTATTGAAAACATTACTTTTAATGTGCATTATATCCAAGTTACGTTGAATTAGATTTGTACTCCAATATGATAAATCCCAAAAGATGCTTCTTTTCCTCTAACTATAAGTCCAATATATTTGACCATTTATCTTATTGATATCTAATTTGGTGACCTTCTTAAAACCCAACTAATCTATCTCGTTCAATATCTCAACCCTAGATTTAATAAGTGGTAGACCTTTTTTCATTATTTTATTCTTAATAAATGACATTTTGTTCCTTTGAAATGAATAATCTTTTGGTAGAAACTTTATATAGGTATCAAACCATGATTGCTTTCTACTATTTGATAAAGTAAAAGCATCAAAATTATCCATGCAATATGGATAAGCCAACCTTCTAGTAGTACTCTACCCTAATAACATCATTGTCCATATAAGAGCTGCTCATATCTAAAAATCTTGTTTCTTCAAAATATCATATGTTTTCACATTTTCATTCCATAATGTTTGAGTTTCACTATAAGTAATTGTAAAAATGCATCTAGTTTTATCCTTAGGGCTTTTTAGCCTCAGTAATAACACGATAAGAAAATAGGCATCCTTCATACACAACCAAGGTCGTAAATTATACAATGTGATAATTATAAGACATGAAGAATATTATTGTCCTAATTAACTAAACAATTAAAACCCATCAATGCAAAGACCTAAGTGAACATTCTATCTTTTAACTACAAAATCTGGATGTGTTTAATTGAAATGCTCCTATAAGTGTCATCATTTTTCAGGTTGTACCCAAACTAATAAACTTTTGCTTATGAGTTCAACTTTTGATCGACCATTATGGGATCAAGTTTGAGGGTCATACATTAGCAATAACCCTTAATACTAGCAAATATTGTAACATCCCTATCCCTATTCATTGGCATTATCACATGAATATATTTATTGCATAAATGATATGAAATCATATATGAGCATATGCACTGTATCAAATGATATGAAATCTCACATGAACATATGCACAGGATAAATAATTATTTAGACATGTGAATTGTAAAAACACGACAATGACAATGGCATTGTTGCATTTGGGATACCTGAACATATATGTAGTGTTTGCATAGTTATATGACAAATTATTTCATGTTGTGTGCTTATTATAGCATCATAAATAATGGTGTTTGAGAGCTCATCTAAAAGTATAAAGAGCTTATAGAAATTAGAGAATGGACGAAGGTGATGAAGGAATGAAGAACAGGGACTAAAAGCAAAACTGTTTAACTTTCAACCAATAGGAACAAGCCACCAATCTTTTGTCCTATCAGAGTAAGAATACAAATTATAATCATCTGCCATTATGGGTTGGTAAGAGAGGAGATAAGGTCGATATACACCAGATGA
>CATIWR010340722.1:0-12914 GCA_949677035.1 Omphalea diandra
TCAATTTTGAAGATGACCTAAAAAAGAATAATATATGAAAATATTTTTAATAATAAGACTAAGTTTTGTCTTTGATATGCTTTACAAAAGAAAAATTAAATAAATAAAAATAAAATTATATATATAATAATAATAATAATATATAAAAATTTATTAATATTACCATAACAAGAAGAATGGTTTTAGATAGAGGATATAGAGTGTTTGGTAATATATATATATATATCGATGAAATTTTCAATAGATTTAAATATTAATATTCCAACTTGATTCAATTATTTAAGAATTTCTATATTATTTTGATTTAACTAAATTGATCAATTTTTTATATTTAAATCAAATTTTTTATTTATCTACTCCTAGCTATTAAGCAACCATTAGGTAAGGAAAATTGTTGGTTGGAGATGGGAGATGTGGCAACCCAAAAGGAGGTGAATTGGGCTGTAAATAAAAACACAAACAACTAAAGTAGAAGCAACAAATACACAAATCAATACAAAGATTTATAGTAGTTTGGCAACTTACCTACTCCACTCCCTAATCTTTCACTTAGGCCTCTCTATTCCTTTTGCAGGCTCAAGAATAACCTTTCCCTTTTACAAGTTAAGGAAGAACCTTCACTTTTATAGTCGCTAGGACAACCTTCCCTTTTACAAACTCAATGACAATCTTTACACTCACTCTTTTTTACAAGGAACAATCAAGTTAACCCAAACCCTTAGTATTTTTCTCGACACAATACCAACCTTTGCAACGACCAGCAAAGATGAATCGAAGCAACTTCAAATGCCTCTCAATTAGACAACAAATAAACTTTAGTACTCAAGAAAACCTACTCTCAAAAGAGTAACAAAATAAACTCACACTATCCAAATACAAATAAAGCAACACCAAAAAGTTTGTACAAAGACTTGCTAAAAGTTCTCTAAATGATTACAAGTATTCTTCAAAGTCTCTAACCTTTTTCTATTCTTAAAAAATACTCCGTATATAGCCAAACTCTACAACTAGCAGTTGAAGTCCTTAAAGTTAAATCTAATAACTTTTCTTTAAAACTGGTCATTAGAAGTTATAATGCTCGTTGATGTTGTAACGGCTAGCTCCAATGGCCATTGTCTCTCCTTCCATGTCTATTGACTTTGACTTCAACACCCATCGGAGTAAGAACAATCTCTATTATTCATTTCCATAAAGCTTGAATTTTGTGCTCTGTTTTTCAACATCTTGCAAACTAGCTTCAATGTTTATTGAGTAATTCATAATGCCTGTTGGAAACTCCTTCAATGCCTGTTGAAAAGGGTCAGTGCCCATTTCGAGTTTCAAAAGCTTTAGGCCAAGTTTGGACACTTTTTCAACACTTGTTGTGAATATGCAACGTCTGTTGCTAGGCCAGATCAATGCCTATTGTGATACTACAATGCCCATGGCAAGGTTCAGGATATATAGCTCAAATTAAAATAGTTCTCTAACACCCGTTGCAAAGGGACAACACATATTGCAAGGTTTAGAAATCTTTGGCTATTTGCAACATCCATTAAAAGTCCATTGTTCATCCTTCAATGCCCATTGAATGGTCCAAAGCTTATTGGCATCTCCAAACTATAACACTTACACAAATACAAATATTAGAACTTCTTTTGGTCTTGTTATAATTTTATTATCATTCAAAACATAACATTTAAGTAGATGAGTGAGTCCAATACCTTAGGGTCACATATTCTCTAAACACTATCCCTTTAGTATTCATAACAAAACTATTAATATGAACACTAAATAAGATGTTTATTATCTAACCTCTGTTAATGCTTCTATGTTTGTCATGAAGGAACTGTTAAAAAAGAGGGCTGATGTTGTGAGCTTACCATAATGGTCGATTCGGGTAATTTGACTTAAGGTAAAATAGTTAGCTTGAGTGGTTTTGGTCAGGTTCTTACAACACAATAGAGGTAAGAGGGGGTCGAGTCGATTCTCGAAAGCCCAGTCTGATGCTTAAGTCGGTAATATGCTAGATAGAAAGAGTGAGTGAATAAATGTGAGAGATACCTAGTGAGGTCCTTATATAATGGTTAGGGATACATGTTTCCTTATTGGAGTAAGATTTGAACTCTTCCTATGTAGTCGTTGTTTCTTGATGAAAGTTATCTCTCTGATAAGAGATAATATTCTTAATTATGATGAGTTACAAACTGGTCTCACTTGAGTGGGCTGAGCTACATTGGCCTGCGGTCTTGTAGGCTTCATTATAGGCCGAGCTAATCTTTGTTACTTATTGTAGTGGTATAAGACGAACTAGGCCTTATGTGTGATTGGGCTTAGCCCATATTTATGTAAGTAGTATCACATGTACCCCCCTAATCCGAGTTTGTTTACAGCTCGGTGTAATGGTGGTGTGATGTCCGAGCTATGATTACTAAATATAGATCTAAGGCTGATGAGGTTGTCCGAATCACTAATCAGTTAAGAGGGAATTTTGAAATTTAAAACAAAAAAATATCCTATAAGCATACCATATACATGTCGCCTAGGGTTGGATTAAGGGTTTGTGTCTTTGATTAAGGTGAGTAAGGTCATTTGATGAAAATACCAATTCATCTGGCCCTAATCTTTCATTTTCCCTTATCAGGTTCTATAAATTTCCTCGTTTCATTCGGTGAAACACTCATTTTGGTTGTATTCTCTCAAAATCTACCATTGCGATGAGAGCTTCTATGACTTTTATGACCTTATAATGGTATTCTTCTTTCTTCAAAAGGAGAGGTTTGTTCTTTTTGTAGAGTCTTTCTCTTATTTAGGTTTGTTCTTTTTATAAAGTCTTTCTCTTATTTTCTTCTTCTTTTTTATTGATTTGAACCTATGAAAATGGATTCCCCAATTCATGAGGGTGTCACTCCATTGGCTACAATTCCTGTTGATGTGCTTCCCACCATTACTGTCCTAGAGAACTTAAGGAAATCTTCAAATGCAGTTAATGAGAATGGAGTCGAGATAATGGAGGAAGAGGATGAAGGGGTGATGGGAGATTAGGAGAAAGAGAGTGAGGAAAAAGGGTCGGATGAGGACGATGGTGAGACAAAAGAGAGCCGAGGATTAGGCAGCGAGGTTAGACCTAATGGGGCAGGTACCAAGCTGACCGTTATAGAACCTGAACCTAATCTAATTAAAATTCATAAGGTAAACTTAAGGGTAGCTGAAGTGCTGAGTAGGATGTCAGTTTGAGGTTTAGCAAAAATTCATCTTAAATATGACATTCCTTTATAATACAAGTTGAGCATCCCTGCTTTAGAGCTAAAGGCCTTTTCTATGCTTGGGCTAAAACAGTTCATACTTACAAATATAAATAGTACCTATAAGTCTATCTTAGATACATTTTGATAGTGCCTAAAAACTATCTATGATAGGCTCTTGGTGGTACTCAATAAATTCACTAGTGTTAAAGCTTGAATGGTGCCTAGAAATTCATTAATTTGTAAATGTTTAAATAACACCTATAAACTATTTGTTAGTGGAGCTCTCTAAGGGATCTAGAAGAGAAAACGTAGGCTAAGTTTGAGTTAAACCTCTATAAATAATAGTGTCTTTATGCTTGATTCTTCGTTGTGCTTTAAAATTCATTTTATTCATCTTCCTCTATTCACCCCCACTCTAAAGCATGTTGTGATAACATATATGCTTTTAGAAGCATCATTTAATACCTTATGTAGATGGCATGTCTAACTTCAAAAACTATTAATATGTTATTGATTGGTTTGCAATTTTAAAGCAAAATACATCTATAAGCCCTTAAAGTTATTGATTTTATACTTTGAAGCCCCTAAACTCTTCAAGATCTATTCATGAAGCCCTTCTATTAATATAATTTTGAAAATGTGTTATATGTGTTGTTAAGTGAATGTTGGTTTGAAAAGAAGATGATGACTATATGCTAATTGGATGAACGGATGATGAATCAGTGTTATGGTGGCAAAAGGAGAAATCCCCTAAATCATTAATCCTAATCCCCAATATAGTAACCCCAATCGCAAACTCTCTAACCCAATTTGAAGTATTCTCTCTCGCTCTTTCTTTCTTTTTGTCATGATCCCACTTAGACCGTGACCGGCGCTAAGGAATGGGTAGTCTTAAGGCCTCTAAAACCTCTAGCAAACCTATTCCATTGTATTCTTAACTAATCTTTAATTAATAATTATTTAGATTGTAAGTCTAATAAAAAACATTCATCATAGTTTACATATATAATAAAGTTTATGGTACACATCATTAATCAAATATTGAAAGAAATGGATTCAATTCCTACCATTGATACTAGAGTGGCAAAATAGACATAGTATCTTGATCTATAACATTTATCAATATACAAAATTTACTACACTGAACTATGTAGTTCTAGATTTTTGAATAACTTAAGAATAAACATTACATAATATGCCTATGTGGATGAAGGACTATAAGACCGCCAAAAATATTTATCGAATTAGCCACTACCTAAAAAATTAGTTGAGACTATCAGTCTCGAGAATGAGATAATATTATATATTTTTATAACCTATTAGGAGAACACACATTATGCATTAAAAAGAATCGTGCATAGCAAATGTACAAGTATTAGAGGATGCATGTGTGTGTGCGTGTGCATGCATAATTCATCAACAAAGTCAAACATATGGAGTGAGAATGAAAGCAAGCTCGACTAGGGTGCTTATAATCTCATCGTATCATATTATTTTAGTATCTTACACCAAGAGAGCAAGTTTAACCAGGACACTCTCATATCATAATATTTTAATACTTTAAGCCTAGAGAGCAAGCTCAATTATGACACTATTATATCATAATATTTTTAATATCCTAAGCTTAGAGAGCAAGTTTAACCAAGTACTATCACATTAATCACAATCATTTATATATGATCAAATCGGTGCGCACTCGATCCTGATGCAACACATCAAGTGGCATGTTCTGCTAATACTCTCGATCCACAATCATGTCGTATCATAAACCATTACACACATATGAAATGTTCGGATTATCAACTAGTTACTATCTCATAAAAATATATAATATTAATTCACATAAAGTTGAATATCGTAAAATACTTCTACACTTTTGATGGTGTAAACTGGATGACAGAAGAGTCTAAATAAAGAAATATAATCTATTAGAATCAATATGAAATATTTTTCCTAACCTAACTTCTACGATTATTATTTTTCCATTAATCCTCATTATAATTTTCAATGAAATTTCTAACGAAATTTTGACATCATCTCCCCTAAAAATTGAACATAATCTCCCTCCCCTCCCCCGTAAAATGAGTTGATTTCCTATAAAAACACTTATATAATATATATTGGTTTCACTCAATTCAAATCGGGTCTCTAAACTTCTCATACACTTGACCAAACACATTCCAGAATTCAATAATTAATAATTCTCAATTTATCAACACAATCCTTCATAGAATTTTCAACAATTATAAACACTCATAAAAACAATAATTAATCTAATTAATAATATATCAATTTACTTTTTGATTCGTCAACAATAATCTCCAATAATTGTATAATTAATAATATATTCTAATTAAACTAAACAATTACATTAATTAAATAATTTGCAAAATAATATATCCAAATTCTCATAAATATATTAAACATATGTACAAATTATATTGTTTAATACTAATTACTCTTTTTTTTTCTCAAATCTCCATTAGGCCTAAGATATTAACTAAACAATAAGAGATATATACACACACTATCAACTCATTAATAAATTAATCAATTTATTTTCATTAATTCATCAAACCTATATAATCAAGTTCAACAATTCCATTTAATTTCAACTAATTCTATAATATTCATCTCTTAATCCAAAATTCTATTTTGATCACAATATCCTTAAATGACATCCAATATAATCCTTAATTATTATTAATCTCTTTAAATCGAATTAAATTCTTCAATTCAATAAATTTTCTCAAATCGTATATAAATCTGAAACTAACTTAGTTATCCTTATAATTATTCTATTAATTTCATGCAATAATTCATAACAATTGTATTAATTCTAATTAATTTCTCTAATTAAAATAAACTCCCTTAATTCTTATAATTTAATCTAAAATCACCACCAAACCCCAATTCTTCCATTCACTAATTAATTAACATCATCATATATCTATCTAGTTTATTATCATACCATTAAACCTCTAATAAACATTAGTTTCGTAATTTTAAACTCAAATTACAATTATCAAAAAAATAAATAAAAATTCATAAAATCTCACGGAGCATCTATAATTTACAATAATTGCACCATTATGATCAAGACAATGAGTAGAACATTCTATCCCAATTTGCCTACTGGGCCTCGACGAAACCACCACACATATGACTAGAGTTTGTCACTAGTAACCAGTGATGACACCATGCTTACCAAAATGTAGATCATTCTTCTAGGAGTCCATTGGAGATAATGGTATAATTAAACTCCTCTCTGTTTGGCCGAAATCAGCTAGAACCCATGAAATGGTCGAAATTTTGACTAGTCATCGTCGGTGGTACAAGCTATTTTCAATGACGAGTTAGGTTTCAAATCAAAGCTAGGCTCAACAGCTTTCTAACACCACCAACCACACTTGATTTGAATGTCGAAATCAAGTGATATGAGAATTTTAAGTTTGGTGATTGGAAATCCACGTTTTCTCCTCCTCCCGCCGCCACACACCACTGCCAACTTTTCCACCACCATCAGTCGCCTTCTACTGGTGAGAGAGAGTTGTTGGTGCCAGAGGTGTCAATCATGGGTGGCCAAAGTACACCGAGTTGGTGAAGGCAACCCCTCCCCTTCTCTTTCTCTCTCCCCGTTTTTTTTTTTGTTTAATAATTGAGTTCTAATTTCACGTACTTCATTATTGCAAACTCTACATAAATAAAATCTCATTAAAAATAAATTATACATAATTTAATATTGAATCTCACTTAAAATATTTATAATAATGGTTATTATTACTTTTATAAAAATTTATATATATAATATAATTAAATTTTAAACCTAGAAATAAAATATAATATCATAATCACATGTACTTAAATAAATAATAAAAAATCAACTTTAAATATTTTGCCATACTTAAAATTAAATTAACCATACTACTAATTACATACACACGTATCAAAATTATTTCTCTAATAAAAAATTACTCTTTATTATTTAAATATTTAAATAATAATTTTTTTATTTAACTAAATTACCTGTAAATATATTTCTATTAACTCAAATATTCAAAACTTTAAGAAAATATGATTTACAAATTTTGGGGCATTATATTTTCCTTATTAGAGACGAAACCTAATCTGACATCCCTAATAGCATTCTAAGCAAAAACATGAGAAAAGGCATAGTGTCATACTCAAATACCTAATACTGCGTAGTGTTGTGTTAGTGTGAATGACCTTTTTGTCAATTCTTAATTTCGTTTTAACTAACTATAAACCTCTTTCTAAAATCCTTAATTAACGTCTTTCTAAAGTCCCTAATCTAAAATTACTTTGTCTTGTTATCAATAATCAAAAGTAGGAATTTCAAAAATATTGCTTTGAAAATGATGCATTTCTAAATGAATTCATAATAGGACCTATAAAGAAAGAGTTATTGAGATTGTCTAAGTTTTGATTTTGTGGAATAATATATGCAAATGTGGTCCTTTTATTGTTTGGAATATTGATTTAGGATTATTTGCTCCATTTGTTTAATGCAAATTGCATGCACTTTTGTATTCCTACTATAGTGATTGATATGGGGTTCCTTTGATTTGGAATTATTTCTTTGAGATGGATAATGCAACTTACATGTACTTTATAACGAAAACATGCTATTATAATTATTTGTATAAGAGATAGATGGTACTATATCTTTAATTGAATAATGTTGCTTTTATGTAGTCAAGGGGTAGTAATTTTTTATACAGGGATTATATTTGCATATGTCGTGTTATTAATTTCATATTATTTTGTTAGGAAGGATTAATCTAACTTGCATGCACAACTAAAATATAATTGTCATAGTAACTTATGAGTTAGACAAATGTTTCTATTTGGATAATAGAATAATGTTGCTATTGTGGTCCACATTGCAATGCATAATCTTAAATTAAAAATAGTTGTCTAAGATATATAACCTGAGATTGTTATCCTTATCATACAATATGTCTTCTAAAATATTCAAAGTAGTGATTTATCATATAAGGATAGATGTATGTTTCATAGGAAAAAATGCTATATAGGGGTTCAAATAGTATTATCTCGATGGCATTAGATAGCGATTTGATATCCTTCACTACACTTGTGTATTATATTAGGAAATTAGAGTACCAAAAAATAAGGAGTATATATTATAAAGATAGTGTTAATGGACGACTTATACTAATCAATAATGATGGTCACATATCAGCTATTTGTAGTGAGGTCCTGAGTGGAGATGACTTACACTTTTATATTGACCGGTTTTGAAAATACTTGGGTGGTGGGTGTGAGTGGTAGGGTAGAAGTCCTTTGTTTGTTAAGCTTATTGGTAGATATGGGACAAGTTATGGGGTTGTGTTAGGTGTTAGTGGAACAAATGATGATAAGATAGATATCATTGTAGAATACAATGGTGAAAATGATAATGTTGAATGCGATCAACCTTATCTCACATCTAATGAAATCCACATTGATGTACAAGAAAATGAAGATGAGGAATTGAAAGCTACTATATTAAAAAAAAAAAAAAAAGGTTAAGGAATATATACAAAAAGGACTAGTCACAAATGTGATGCATAATGATCACATTAATAAGATAGATGATGTCATAGCCTTAAATATATACATGACTGATGCATAAATTAATATTAAATTAATCCATGCAAGTCTAAAAATATAAATCTAAGAAAATATTAAAATTTTAATATTTATTTTGAAAATCTAACAAGAACAAATTAACTAACTAATAAGGTCTTAAAGTAAATTGTAAGCAAAAAACTAACAAAAAAAAAAAATCCAAACAACTATATTACAAGTTAACTCAAGAAAGACAAAGCTTGTGTACACCCAATAAATATCAAAAATAGATAAAATAAATCCTTCAAAGAAAACATATTAAAGTTTGAACTAGCTATAAATATCTAACCATTTAAAAAAAAAATAGTGGATGTAACAATGAATGATAATTATAACACATAATGGAATAAAACAAATGCTCAAATAATTTTATAGTTTTAAACATATTAATACCACAAATAATCAAAGACTAATTTAATGATCGAAACAAATAGAGATTTTCAAAATCAACTTTCAATTATTCAAATTAACAAAGCATTTCAAATTCTATTTTTTGGTATAATATTCTAAGGTGATCATAGTACATATTTCCAAAAGTTCAAATGGTAAGTGTGATTCTAAACAATAGATAAACAGATACAAATCTCCTTCTTTACATATATTAATGCATGACTCTAATTCAATACTCAATGAATATAATGTGTGGCAATAAGTAATACAATCATATTACCGTGATGGTTTACATGATGGAGCTTAGATAATAGATGCAAATACAAATAATTGGATATATGATGCTAATTTAAAACTCAAAATTAAATTGATAACATTCATATTATAAATCACAATTTAGATAACAAATATACATATATCATAAGTAATATCTAAAATTATGATATTTAAAATTCAAAAGCCAATAGTTCAAAATTTAATATTTTTAGAATTATCATAATTATGTCAAATGCAAATAAATTAAAGTTACAATAATAATTTAAATGTCCAAAATTTTTTACAATTATTAAAATCATAAAATAAGAAAAATAGATAAAATCTCAACTGAATTAAAGGTCTATTCCTAAAAGTCTTATAGTTGTACTGCATAGAATATTTAACAAACTTTAATCCAATATCTCACAAATAATTATAATCGGATGATAAAATTTATATTTGAGGTTTATGATTTAAGAAGCATCTTACAAAATATTTAAAGGATTTTTTGTGAAATTACATTTATTTAAACATTTTCATGCCAAGAAATTTTAAAAGGAACAAATATAATAACAACTCACCTTAAACTCCATAATAAAAGCTAAATCCAAGTATAAACAATGACCAAATCAATTGCATGAGGGGTGACTAGAATTTCCTACATCAATCGATATAAAATTTATAAATTACTCTATAGAGCTAATAGAGCTTAAATAAAATTACATTATTACAATGAAATATATTGAGTAGAATAAGACCAAGAATTAAAGACTAAAATTTGGAAAACCAATTTAAAATAATTAACAGTTGAAAGAGTATAAATATAATTATTAGATTATTAATTGCTCATAATAGCATGCGAATATATATAAATTGTTAATGAGTACCACTTACTCAAAATGCTAACTAAATTGGCAAAAGAAAAATTATGACCAAATAAATTAAAAAAACAAACTTGTTAGTAATTAAAAAGACCATTTTCATGATAGTATACCCTAGGACGTGTGTTTCTTAGTTCTGTTTCTTTCTTTTTCTCTAAAAAAAAGGGCCATTTCATGGTCAAGTCAAGATATTAATACATATAGCGCTTTGCAAAAATGCATACTGACAAAAGCTGGGTTAGAAAAAATCTCTTCTTAATAACTCCAACAAATGAAAGCCAATAGGGAGTACGCAACTTATATAATTTATAAGTTAAAATAATTTGATTAATAAATCTAATAACATAAATAGTACGTTAATTTGGAAATAATAGGAACTAGTTTTTTTTTTTTAAATAACAAGAATATTATTATTGCATATTAAAATTTGGAACATCAAATAGAGAAAAAGAAAGAGTCTATCTTAGAAGGAGAAAATTATCAATAAATGATGATGAGTGCCTTAACAAAACCAATGACTGAAGCCGAGAGAAATTAATTGTTGTGAGCACAAAAGGATTTATACCAATATAAGAAGATGAAACGGTTAAAAAAAACCCAAAGAGGTAAAAAAAAAATTATTAAAACAACAAAAAGTACTAGTGTTCTTGAGCTTCTCTAATTAAACAAAAAGGCTAACAGAAGTGAGATTCTATATTTTTTTTTTTAGAGTGTGAATGGAAACGGGTAACGACTAATGAACAATTCTAAAATAAAATATAATAGTCCATATCTAATATGCAGGATGGTTAAAAAAATAAAAATAATACAATGTTTTATATTTAATAGAAAGTGATAATTGAAAATTAAAACTTTATAGATAAAATAATGAAAAAACACATATTTTGCCTCCTGCACTTTCAATTTTTTTAATAATTGTCCATTGTACTATTACTTATCTATATTTTATCCCTACACTTTTATTTTCATAGACAAATGCCCTTAATTTAATAGAGCGTATAAATGGTGACATTGTCGTCAATTTCCTTAACAACCCAATTGCACATATGTTGAAGCGATAACACAACAATTCCACATGGCTAATGTTATATTTTCGATTAGGGTTTATGGAAAAACATTTGTATCTTGCTTCTTTAATTTCGATCACCTATTGCTCTAATTAAAGCTTTGTTTTGGGTGATCCATAGCTCGATGTGAAGTTTAGAATTCAGTTTCCCATAGCTTGATTTGAAGCTTAGTGTTCAGTAACCTATACGTTGAGTTGAAGGGAAAATGGAAGCTAAAGACACTTCTATTTGCATCTGTGGTTTGCCCACTCTATTAGAGACATGTAACGATGAAAAGAACCCAGGGAGGAGGTTCTACACCTACGCTAGATTGAATGTAAGCTTTTGTTTTGTTAATTATGTTAATGGGTATATTAATAGGTGTTGTTATAATAGTTGTAATGGTTGTTCTATTACTTGTTTCATCTTATTTTGCAGAACAAAAAATGTAATTTTTGTTTATGGTTTGATATGGAGTGGACTAAGTATCAATTGTTGTATGTGAGCTCATTAAGAAAGGAAGTAAAACAGCTGAGGGAAGAGTGAAATGAGGCTTTGATACAAGCTATTGAAACTCTTGCCTATTGTTCATACAAACCCAACAAATGAAAAAAATGAAGGCTTGCCCAGGAAATTATAATGAAGTAACTACAGAGGTTTATGCGTTGAAGGGAAAGAATCAACTATTGAAAGAAGAGTTTGGGCTCTTGTATATGAAGATTGGCACTCTAAAAGAGTAGCTTGCAATAGATAAAGGAAATTTGGGAAAGTTAAAAATGATGTTGGTTACTAAAGTTGTAATCTTGAGCATTATTGGTAATGTTATATGTAGGCATTGGGTACTAGGTGGGTTTTGGGGATATGATTGCTTGGCTTGCACTTTTTGCTTTGTTGTGTAATGATGTTGATGTTACTTAATGTACCTCTTACTTGTGCCATCTACTGAATGAATTTGGTGTTTTTTACAAGCCTCCCTTTCTATTACCATTATAGTTAAATAAACTGAATAAAATGATAACAGTGATAAATACATAACTTACTTGTAAGGATCAATATATGAATAATTTTGTTCAACTATAATGATCACTAGGAAAGCAAATAACTAACCCACAATGATTAATACATAAGTAAATTGTAATGATCATTGGGAAAGCAAATAACTAACTTGCAATGATTAATACATAAGTAACTTATAATAATCAATAGATAAATATAACAAGCACATAATAGATGAATCAATAGATACACATGAATCAAATCCTATATACATACATACATATATACATTCATTCATACATACATACATACATATATATACATACATACATATATATACATACATACATACATATATATACATACATACATACATATATATACATACATACATACATACATACATATATATATATATATATATATATATATATATATATATATATATATATATATATATATATATA
>CATIWR010340725.1:0-20906 GCA_949677035.1 Omphalea diandra
GCTTATTTATTCAATGCATATATGCAAATATTACGTAATTTAAAATGTATATAATTTATGTTGGGGATGTTAATTCACATGCCTAATGCTTATTTATAAAATGTGGGATTTCATATCATTTATGCAATGAATATGTTCATGTGATAATGTCAATGAATATGGATAGGGATGTTACAACTTATCTATTTGACTTTATATATTCCTACTATAAGTATGAATTATCTAATTATTGCTAATCCACAGTCCCTTTAAATCCTTATATAATATTATCTTAGAACTCATAAATTATATTAATGAAAAAAAATATTATTGTATAATTTACTTTATAACATATGTATGGACAATGATATGATTAAAATTAATAATGACAAAATTATTCTTTATTTTTGTCGATAAAAAATTAAATATTTATTTTAAAATAGTCCTATTCTTAATTTAAATTTTCTAAAAAATTGTATTTATTTATTGATTTAGCTTTATTTATTCCTAGTTCTAGTATGAATTACCTATTTATAACTAATTCTAAACCCCTTTAGATAGGTATAAAATATTAACTTAAAACTCGTGAATTATATTAATAAGAGAAAACCATTATTGTATAGTCTATCTCATATTATAATACTTATAAACATGTAAGATTTCTTTGAAATTCATTTAGTATAAAAATATATTTTCATGCATCTAAATATAAATGAATAAATTTTCTCAATACAGATATAATTAAATTTGAAGTTTTATTTTTTTGAACAGGTATTGTGTTATTTTTCTTATGATAAACTATTGAAGAAAAGTATATTTCCATTAGACAAGCTCTAAAAAATTTTATTTCTTTGAATATGAATAAATAAAATATCTTTTTTTGAAGAGAAAATTTAAGAAATTATAAATTTTTTTACAAAGAAAAATATTTTCAAATAATAAATTATATGTGTTCAATTTAATTTACGATTTTTAGCTTTCAATTATGCTAAAAAAAATACATTTATTTATTAGTTTGCCTTTATGTATTTCTATTTCAAGTAGAAATTATCTAAGAAGAATAATTCTAAACTCCTTTAAATAGCTATAAAATGTTAATTTAAAACTTATAAATTATATTAATAAAAGAAAATATAATTGTATGGTTTATTTCATATTTTAACACATATAGACATGTAATAATTTCTTTAAATTTTATTTAATATAAAAATATATTTTGTATTTTATAATACATATATTGAAGTTTTGATTTTTTTTAAATGGTAATAACATTTTTTAATGATCATCTAATAATAAAAATATATCGCATCAAGCTTAATTTAAAAAAATTATTTTCTTTGCATATGTTATTTTCTTTGCATATAAATAAAAAAAATATATCTTTTTTAGAGGAGAAAGCCTAAGAAGCTATAAAGTTTATGATGAAGAAAATATATGTATTCAATTTAAAGCATGATTTAGCTTTAGTTTTCTAAAAAACAAAAAAGTTTTTTATTAGATTGGCCTTTTGTGTTTTCAATTCAAGTAGGAATTACGTAATTATAATTAATCCTAATTGTCTTTAAATAATTATAAAATATTATGTTAAAAGCTCATGAATTATATTAAAAAGATAAAAATATTATTCTATAGCAACATATAAAAATTTATTTTAAATTTATTTAGTATACATAAGCACCTCGTTGGTTTCGCTCGAACAAGTGAAATCTTACTTGTGACTCTATTCTTTTATCGATCAATAGGAGATCGAAAGGACAAAGGTCTTTACATTGGTAATAACCCCAAAACATGACACGAGTTTGGACCAACGGTGATCTTATAGGCCTTGCGTGATTTCAAAGCCTTTAGTCTAACATGAAGGTCATCAGGGAACCAAATATTGGATAATATATCGGTACCATCCCTAGGAAATGTGGAGTTGTCATCTGACTTTGGTCGAAACAAGAATCCGAGAAAAGTAAAATTTGAACCTAATCTAAGTCAATTAAAAGGTTCATTTCATTTTCACCCCATCAGAGATCGGGTTCAAAAATTGGGTACGGTTTGACTGCCTGGATATCAGGATTCAACCTTCAGATATCTTTGGTTCACTTTTAATATTTTAATCGAGTTATTGATAACTTTGATTAATGGTCTTAAGCATACATCTAGTGCAATCAAACCAATCAAAACATTCCATCAAATCCTTAGGGGAGGGGGGTCATGCATCATGGTATAGGATTCATCATGCATATTCATACATCCACTCAAGCATAATGATTTCAAAGGAGGAGGGGGTTATGTTTTATGGCATAAGGGTTTTATATTATCATCCATCCATTCAAGCATAATAATTCATAATCATGTAGCATGATAATCAAGACTAAACTCATGGTCTAACTCAAGCAAAAACACCTATGCCCAAAGAAATAGAATAAGTTACTAATCAAGTGATGAAAAACAAATAGAAGAAACTAAAGGAAAAGCAAATAAAGTCCATAGTAACCATCTTACCATATCTCTAAAGTCAAGGTCCCTAAAGATATATCAAATGTTCATGGTAACACATCCCAACATCATAAATCAATATATAAAACATAATGAAAATGCATGAATCATAAACAATCAAAGGGATAAATATGCAATGCAAAACATACTTGAAGGATATTGAATAGCCTAAGGCAAAGATTCTCCCAAATAAGATCATAGGGTAGATGAACCCTCCCTCATATTACTCACAAGGAGCTAGAACACCCATAGCACAACTAAACATTACAGGAGTTAGAATGCCAAATCAAAGAGGGTGATTAAAGAAGCAAAACACTGTTCACATGGTTAGCACATCAAACTCCCAATACAAGGTGAGATTTCAAGGTCAAGGGAACCTCAAGTTCCCCACTTGAACATGGCCCTAAAATGATTAAAACAAAACAAAAACATGTCCCTTCATATCAAATGAAAGATCATAAGAGCTTCTTGGTATGATAAGCAATAAAAACCATGTGAAACATAATCAAGACTTCATTTTAAAGTGAATAAGTTTCCTAGGTCATTAAAGCTCACCTTATTTTGTCACTGGAGTAATAAAATATCATAAAAAAAAGCTTTAAAAAGAAAGAAATCCGAAGGAGAGAAGAAAATAAACTTTGCAAAAAACTGTCTACTACGAAAACTGGGTTGTACAACCTATCTTGAAGGTTGTACAAAGCCCTATTTTATGGATTTTAGAAAACAAAAGAAAAAGAGAAGGTTGGGGGAGTCCGAGATGCTTTCTGGTGAAGTTCTTGAACTTAGAGGCACACAATAGGTCTAATATCCTCCAAAATGCTTAGAAAATGCATAAAAATGAAGAGATTATGTCTAGTTCTACCCTGGTGGTGATTGGAGTGAGCTCAGGTCTAAGGTTTTTAGGTTAGGTATGATTTGAGAAGTAATTTTGACAAAGTAACCTTAAGGTTTCCAAGCCTCTTCCTTGGGTCAAATGGGAGGGGTATTTTATAGGTGTGAGATGAGTGCACTAAATCTTAAAATGGTTCTAATCGCACCATGGACGCATCCAATCATAGAAGGGGAGATGAGTCTTTTGGAATTAAGATTTGCATGCAGCCTATACAACAAAAAATGGGTCGTACATCCATCTGTCAAGGTTATGTAACCCTAAGGTTAAAGGGGGACCAGTTCCAGAAGATTCTTAAGGCTAAGGTTTTAAGGTGGGTTGTACAGTCCTGTGCATGGCTGTATAATCTTGGTTTATGAGTTGTACAACCCTGCTTGATGGGTTGTATAGCCCATTAACCTTAGTAGGTAGCTTTATGTTTAGTTTTGGGCTTAACTTTAGGGTTTTTGGTTTTGGGCTTCTTAAAGATTTCCTAAGGCTTTTTATCTCTTTCTTTGGCAATTTTCTATGCATTCTGGAGAATAAATTCAGTGATTTTCATCATCAAGTTTTGCATCCAGAGGTTCAAAATCTTATACTTATAATATGAAAATATTTTTTGTTTTTATTTAAATATAAGTGAATAATTTTTCTCATGGATACACTCTTATAGTCAACTATTAAAAACAATATTTTCATTAGACCTAATCTAAAAATTTTATTTTTTTAAACATAAATAAATAAATATCTTTTTTAGAAGATGAAGTTTAAGAACTATGATTTCTCACAGAAAAAGACATTTTGAAGTAAAATAATAATAAGTATTCGACTTAAAGCATAGTTTAGCTTTTTAATTTTTTAATATTTGAAAGTTAATCATACTTTAAATTGCACATATATAATTTTTAATTAAAAAATATCTTTATTTATAAGAAAATTTATAATTTCTTAGAGTTTATATTTTAAAGAGGATATTTTATTCATATTAAAAAAATAAAGTTTGTTAGATTAAATGTGATGTGGATGTACTTTTCTTCAAATAGTTTATCATAAGAAAAATAAGAATGTATCTCCAAAAAAACAAAACATTATAATTAATTTTTAATTTTTTAATAATAATACTTGAAGAAAATTATCAAAACATTGATATCTTGTTCACATATTTTGTTTCATATTTTTAGGATTAAAAAATTATATTAATTGAACCCCTATGAATTCATATTTTAATTTGACATAAAACTTTGAATGGGTTTATTACATACTTTAATTAATAATATAAATTATATACAATATACTAACATTTACAAATTTAAAAAATAAAATTTATGTGGAATGATAGTTTCTTTTCTGCATTCCTTTGTCACATCCATTTCTAAAATCAAAACCAACCCATTGTAAAAGGAGCAAATCAAAACTCTTACAATGAAGAGATGAACAAGTAGTGGACGACATCAATTCTACTGCCTTTTAGAATAGTGCAAGTTAAAATTGTAGATAAAAGCCACCTTTGTTGCAAGTGAGTTGCTAAGTTGATGGGTTGATGTAGATGGGACAAGGCAACAACTCTTTACAATAGTTAAAAAGAAAAGAAGTTGTGATTGGTGTGTGTTAACACAAGATAAAACAATAGTCGTTTTACTTTAGTTATCTAATCCGTTTTAGAGGAAACAAACAATGCCATGTCAACAACTTATCTTCTTCTTCCTTTGAGAAATTTTTTTTGTTCTTCAACTCCTGCAAGAGCTTTCTGCAACTTCTGACAGGAAACTACATTTAACTAAATTATTGTTGGTTGGGAATTTGTTAAAGATTATTTAGGGCAGTTTTGCCAACTCAAACTTTATATTATTTTTGTTCTCGAATAAATACTTTATTGTTGCGTTATGAAATTCGAGAGAAAATTCCCAGTTTTACTTTGCCTTTGTCAATTTTAATATGGTATCGGAGCAATAAAATTTCTTTCAATTTTCTTTTTCTTAGAGCGATAAAATTTCTCTCAATTTTTTTTCCTTTCTCGTAAACCAAATAGTTTCTTGTGTGAATAATTGTTACCTTGGAAGCTTAAAAACAAATTTTTGATAGTCCTTCAAATTCTTAATCTCTTCATTTGAATGAGAATATGTTTTTGTATTGGTTTCATTAGTGCTTTCAGGCTCCAATTATCACTAGTGGTAAAGATGGCATTATTGTCAAAGAATAAGTTGCAATTTGTGGGTGGTACTATTCATGTACCAACAATTACAAATTCTTCATACTCAGCATGGTAGAGATGTAGTACCATGGTTTTGTCTTGGATAGTGCATAGAGTGTAATATAGCTCGATAATGCTATAGATGCGTGAAAATACCACCAGGATAGGTTTTCTCAAAGGGATGCCTTCAGGCTCTCAGATCTACAATAAGAGATCTTTGCCTTATAGTAAGGGCAACTCTTAGTTACAAAATACTTTACTCAGCTCAAAATTTTTTGGGATAAGTTAGAAAATCTGTGATCTCTTCCATTTTGTTCATGTTATCCAACATGTTGTTATGGGGTTGTTACCACCGTTTAATAATATTAAAAACCTAATTACGTGATACATTTTCTCAAGGGACTCGATGATAATTCTACCATAGTTAGATCACAAATTATGCTTATGGAACCTCTTCCATTGATCAATAAAGTGTTTGTTTTAGTCTCTCAACATGGGAGAGTTGATGAATTAAGGATTGATTGGTTCAGTGTCAAAATCAATAACCTTTGTAGCTAAAGGAAATAATGCTCCTAGTTTAGTAAGTTATTTTACTCAAGGTGATTTAAGTTACTAATATAATATAATAGCAAGAAGCTAGTTTGCACACACTGTAAATATGTTAGGCATTTAGTAGATAAGTGCTACAAAAATCATAACTATCCACTAGGTTTTAAGTTTTAGAATAGAAATATTGGATATGCTAATAATGTTGAGAGATACATTCCCTTTGGTGTGGAACCTGAGAATTTTAATACAGTTGTATAAGTTAATTCATATCTATCAGATGATTCCTCTTTTACTTTGACTAAGGATCAATATTAATAGTTAATGACTCTTTTGCAAAACACATAAGTTGGCCCTTCTCACTTTACTACTGTTGTTACATGTTGTTGATATGACCAAGTCTAAGATTATAGGTATGTGTTTCTTTGCCTCATATCATCTCATTTTTAATAAACTTGTTTAGATTATAGAAATTAGAGTTACATATCATATTGCTTATTCCTTAAACTAATTTACCAGCTATATATCTGTAAGTAATTACTTTGTAGGATTGGCTAATAACCAACTAATTCTTGTTACACACATTTAACCTTAATCTCTTCAATGTATTATATGTTCCTCAATTTGCTTTCAACTTACTTTTAGTCAACAAGATTACCACTGATTCTCATTATTTTTTCCTTATTCAATTTGTTAATTGTGTCATCCATAACATTACAACTCAAAGGACAATTGGTGTAGCCAAATTGACTAAAGGACTTTATCAATTGATAATACCTACATCATCTCAATCCTCTCGACTCAGTTCCATTAACTTTTGTTCCTCTAGTACTGATTTTGATCTATGACATTACAGATTAGGGCATCATTCTTTATCATGATGAACTTCACCATAATCATCAAAATGTATTTGCTACAAATAAAGATTTAAGTGTGTGAAGTGTGTCATTTTGCTAAACAAAAAAGGCTTTCCTTTTAGTTGAGTCAATCTGTTAGTAAACATATTTTCGATCTTGTTCATATAGACATTTGGGGTCCTGTTACTCCTTTATTGGATGGCTTTAAGTATTTTCTCACTAGTGTTGATGACTATAATCGTTTTTCATGGTCGTTTTTCAAGAAAGCCAAACTTTTTGTTCAACAATTTTGTTCTTATACACAAACTCAATTTCATTACAAAATTAAATGCATCAGAACTGACAATGGACAAGAATTTAACATGCTTATCTTTTATTTTGACAATGGTATTGTATATCATGCTTCTTATGTTGAGACACCTCAACAAAACAAAAATGTAGAGAGGAAGCATTAACATATTTTAAATGTAGCTCGAGCCTTAAAATTTCAAAGCCATTTATCAATGGATTTTTGGAATGATTGTGTATCCTATGTTGTTTATCTTATTAATAGACTACCATCCATTATCATTGATAACAAAACCCCATTTGAATTACTTCATGGCACTCCACCTAAATTTTCTAAGTTAAACATCTTTGGTTGTTTAGGTTTTTCTTCCTTTCTTAAACAAAATATATCTAAATTTGTTCCTAGAGCACACAAATGTATTTTCTTAAGCTATCCTACTGGCACTAAAGGTTTCAAACTATATGATCTTAATACTCATAGGTTCTTTATCTCTAGGAATGTTCATTTTTATGAAGATTTATTTCCTTTGAATACTCAATCACCACTTTTCACTCCTATTTTACCCTTGCCATATGATTTGCATTTTGAAGTCCAGTTTCCTTATACTACTTCATTTGAGTCTAATACCCTTTCCCTCACTAATCTAAAGCCTCCTTCTAGCTTAACTTCCACTCCTCCACTATCTAATGTTAAGAGATCTACTAGACCTACGCATCCCCCAACTTATCTGTAGGATTATCATTATGTTATGCTTCAATTAATACCTACTAGTCTTGCCTCTCCCAGTTATTGTTCTAACACAAATACAGGTAATCCTTATCCCATGTCTTCAATTCTTTCCTATCATTCTCTTTCTCCTTCTCATCACTTTTTTATTTGTTACATTTCAACCAATTCTAAGCCTAAAATTTACAAACAGGAAATTTTGTCTATAGAAAGGCAAGATGCTATGAATATAAAACTAAAGGCACTACGTGCAAATTATACTTAGGATATTATAGATCTTTCTCCCAAAAAACAACCTATTGGATGTAAGTGAGTTTACAAGATCAAGTATAAATCTTATGGAAGTATTGAAAGGTATAAAGCTAGGGTAGTGGCAAAGGGATTTACATAGCAAGAAGGGGTAAATTATGTGGATACTTTTTCCCTTATGCATAAAATGGTAACAATTAGAACCCATTCTAGTTGTTATTGCATCCAAGGGCTAGTATCTAGAGCAACTAGACATAAATAATGCCTTTTTACATAGGGATTTACATGAGGAGGTGTAAATGGAATTGCTTATGGGTATCACTATTGATAAACCTAACTACGTCTGTAAGTTAGCCATGTCTTTATATGGCCTTAAGTAAGCCAATGGACAATGGCATGTCAAGCTTTAATTAGTTAACATTTTCATTAAGCACATGCAAGCAATACTCTCTTTATCAATCATACTGACACAACTTTTATACCTTTGTTAGTGTATGTGGATAATATCATTCTTGCAAGCAATAATATGGATAAATTGCAGCCACTGTAAAATAAAAGATCTTGGTGCTTTGAAATATTTTCTTAGCTTTGAAGTTACTTGCACTACTCAAGGCATTAATATTTGCCAATACAAATATACCTTAAAGCTCCTTCAAGACATTGGTTTTATTGGCTTTAATCGTCACTCCTCTAGTTCTTGGTCATAGGTCTTCTATTTCTTCTTTGCTTGTTGATAATTCTTCTTATAAAAGGCTTATTGGTATGCTTATGTATCTTATTAATACTTGACCAGACTTATGTTTTGTTGTTCAACAACTTTCTCAGCATCTTGACTTTCCCACTGAATCTTATCTACAATTTGTTCATCACATTCTTTGACACTTGAATTCTTCACCTAGACAAGGGTTATTTTTCAGTGTCTATCCTCACCTCCAATTGAAAGCATTCAGTGATAATGATTGGCTCAATGTCCTATTACCCGTAAATCTATCACTGAATATTGTGTGTTTCTTGGTTCCTCACTTATTGCCTTGCATTCAAAGAAACAAACAACAGTAGCCAAATCTTTTGTTGATGCTAAGTATAGAGCTATGACTACCACTACTTGTGAAATTTAGTGGTTCTTATATCTCCTTCATGATCTTGTTATTTTCCATCCTTAACCTACTCTTTTGTTTTGCGATAATTAATGACTATGCATATTGCTCAAAATCCTGTTTTTCACAAACGCACAAAGCATTTGGAGATTGATTGTCACACTGTTCGAGAAAAACTTCAAGCTAATGTGATCCACTTGCTTTCTGTTAAATCTGAAGATCAATTAGTTGAGTTCTTCACTAAAGCTTACTCTACTTCTTCCTTCTATCATCATTTCCTTCGCAAGTTAGGAGTTGCCAACATCTACTCTACAGGTTGAAAGGGGTTGTTACAAGTGAGCTACTAAGCTGATGGGTTGAGGTAGATGGGACAAGGCAATGGCTCTTTGCAACGATCAAAATGGAATAGAAGTTGTGATTGGTATGTGTTAACCCAAAACAAAATGACAGTAATTTTACTTTAGTTATCCGGTGCGTATTGGAGGAAACAAACGATGCTATGTTAGCATCTTCTCTTCTTCTTCCTTTGAGAACATTCTTTGCTCTTGAACTGATACAAGAGCTTGCAGACGTTATTTGCTCTTAAACTGATACAAGAGCTTGCAGCAGCTTTTGGCGGGAAACTACATGTAACTAAATTATTGTTGGTTAAGAATTTGTTAGATTGTATAAATACTTTGTCATCGCTTCAATGAAATTCAAGAGAGAAAATTCCCAATTTTACTTTGCCTTCGTCAATTTTAATACCCTCTGTATCTCTTCTTCAGGGACTTCACTCATTATTTGTGGGTGCGTGCCATGGGACTGGATTTTGCTGCTACGCTGATTTGTTCGTCTATTGGGAAATGAAACCACTGTACACTCTGCTGGGATGAGTTTTTTTACCTCTCAAATTTTGGGACATTCATCATGTTCATTGCTTGGGTTTACCAGTAGTTTAATGTGAAATTTGCTTGTGAATATGATGAGCATGAGACTTGCACTTTATTATATTCTTCTAATTGCCTTTACTTTAATCTGTTGTATGCATAGTACATAGATCAGTTGTAAATTATTTGTTTACTAGTATTGGTCCGTCAAATTGGTTAATTTGAGAACACAGCTTAAATTAATTTTTAAAATTATTTTTATTTTAATTATATTATGAATATATTTTATATTTTAAATTTTAAAAATATTATAATAATATTTTTAAATTTTATTTTTATTAAATTAAAAAAATCGAATTGATAAATTGATCGATTTAAATCAATAATAAATTTACCGATTAGTTCAATTTTAAAAAATATTATGATTTATTTTTTTCCTTCTCTTAATAAAAATGTATGTTCTCTATCAAATTAATTATTTAAAATTTATTTTTTTAATTGTGTGTTTCGTCACATGTCTCTCTTAAGTCAAATTTGAATTTTACTAGCGTTTATGCCGTTGATCACCACTTAAAATTAAACTATCGAGATAATTTAAATTTATGTAACATTTTTTTTGAAGAATTCAAAAAGTAATTAGGAAAGTTTTTAAAATTAGATAAAACTCGAACTAGTTAATTCATTGATTTTTTATTCAATCAATTCGATCGATTTAATTAGTTTGGTTAAATATGATATTTTTTAATTTTTTAAAATATATAAATAATACTTAAAAATATTTAAAAATTAAAAATATATAATATAATAAAGTAATTAAAATATCTTTAATATTTAAATTTTGAGTAAAATAGTATAATTTTTAAAAATTTTAAATTTTTTTATAAAATGAAGCAATTTTAAGTTGAATAATTGATTTGATTATCAATTTTGATTGATTTTTTAGATTTTAATTGATCTTTTGAATAACTAGTTTTTAACATTAAATTGACGTGAATTAATAACCGATTTTCAATTTTATCAGTTCAATAGATTGGTCACTCCAGTTTCGAAAACATTGTAAATTAGCCTTTTATTCTTATTTATTTAAGATTGAGTTCTCAACTATATCATATGAAAATATTTTTCTATAATTTTTTTGTTAATTTAAGGGATAATAATAAATTGGTGTTTGTACTTTCAATTTTTTTTTCTATTTTAGTGTTTAAACAATTTTTTTATTTAATTAAATATATGAACAAAATAATTACTATTAATATGGTGTTTTTGGATTATTTTGCACTTGTCTGAATAATGAGTAAGCAAAATGAGTTTCAATCTGATGCTAAATGAGATACCACATCAATAGCTACACATGAGAATTAAACTAAAAAGATGAAATTGTATTTATTTAATTTACTGACCATCAAAATGCATCAATTTAATTTTGTTTTAAGGTACATAATCTAATTTTATCTTTGATTCAATTTTAATAATTTAAGGTACTTAATCTAATTTTGTTTTAAGGTACATAATCTAATTTTATCTTTGATTCAATTTTAATAATTTAAAATCAAAAGAAAAGGAGAAAAATAAAATGATTGTGATCAAAATTAAAAAAAAAAAAAAAAGGAAACGATTGCAATAAAAAAAAAAGGATGAAGTAAACAATTAAAAAATGAGAAGAATAAAGATATTTGAAATAGACATAATATTTGAAAAAGTCAATAAATTAAATAAAGTTATGTTCATCTTTTTAGTTTAATTTTCGTTTGCAGTAGTTAGTTAACGTGACATTTTATCTGGCATTAAATTGAGACTTATTTTACTTACTCATTATTCAGGCAAGTGAAAAATGACTAAAAACACTACATTGATATTAATTATTTTCATTCATACACTTTACTAAACAAAAAAAAATTATTTAGATATCAAAATAGAAAAAAAAAACAAATATACATACACTAAATTTGTAATTTTTCCTTAATTTAATTCTAATTGAAATTGAGATTTTACCGTTGTGACTCAAACTCATTGGTTCATTTATAATTTTTAGTTTGAATCTTAATGATTTAATCTTTAACTGAATTATAAACGAGATTTAATATGTAAAACTTAGATTGCAGCATAATTTTAAAAGAAATGAAAACTATATATCTAAGTGAATTGCAATCTTAATGATTTTCAATATGATACTAGATTTCATTGAATCTTGTTTGACATTCAATTTCGGCGCTAGCTACGAGACGACGGCGCGCCACAACTTGGCTGGGGCGATGGCACGATAAACCCAAAAAGAAAAAAAAGGGTGGAGGTGAGGTGGCGGGATTATTTTTTTGTAGTCCAAGACCAGAACGTTCTAAAATGCGCTAGCACCGAAGCGGTGCACGATAACAAAATACCACAAAACGACAAATCCAGGGGAGAGGGCAAGATTAGTCAATAGACTCCATATACAGTTTCCGTTGTTTCACACCTCGTATGGATTCCCATCCCTTTTGGCTCGTGCTGGCAAAGGTAAAATTCCCAAAATAGGTCTCTCTCTCTATGCATATATACTATACATATATTACATTTCAAGTGTATATTGAAAATAGATTATTTATTTATGTGGAAGCTAATAAATTTTTAAAAATTTATTTTTCACGACCCTTAATATATATAAATTTAAAATATTATATGAGAAAATTAGAAATATAATTGAGTGAATTGAGCATTACTAAACTCAAACTCAACTTTATTATAAAATTTAAAATTTAACTCGAACTCAACTTAGTTTTGTTTTTTTAAAATTTGAATATAGTTCAATGGAATTTTAATTTAGCTACTCATTGAAAAGTGATCTCAATTTAAAATTCAAGTAAATTTGAAATTTCTATTGACTTGACTGTGCTTTATATGATTATTTATGTAATACTATTGAAATATAAAAAAAATAATTCAAATTTTAATTGAACTGGTAAGCTATTTGAATTCTATTTAACAACTTACACAAATAGTTTGAACCCAAACTTAATTTAATAAAAAATATGAAGTGAATCAGAATCTTAAATAATTCATTTCATTTTTCAAAAGAAACCCTCACTTTTGCTCTTTTAACCAGTATCGAACAGTCGCCCTTTAGTCTTTAGCCCACAGAATCCTGCGTCGCATGTGCGGCTCACTTTAGCAAAATGTGGACCATGATTTTAGAGGAAGGAGTCAGATGAACATGAGCTGGCAAATTTAATGAACTGGAAAATTCCTTCAGTGTTAAATCGGTGGAACATGCAAGAGGGGAAGGGGGGCTAGTTTTAGGGAGAATGTTATACAACTTATAAAGAGGGAGTGGCCATTCTGTTCCATTTGGGAATTGGAACTTTGGTACTTAGCTTTGTCCTTTTGTAGATTGCTGTTTAGTCGCTGCTCATGTTACTCTTGCTGGGCTTGGGCTTTGAAACCATTGTTTTTATCTATGTTTAAGAAATGTATTTTTTTTAGACTGTTATATGATTAATTATCCTCGCAAAAGTCACAGTAGGTTAGTTGATATAGATTCCTCTTAAATAAACTTTATCGCGATTAATGAGATTTGAATTAAGATTTAAGATCTTGAGACATCACTTTTAACCACTCGAAAAAAGAGAATTGAATAAGAGACTTTACTAGAAGAAAAATACACTTAATTATTAAATGATATTACACACAGACCAATGTGTTAGTAATGGGTTTGTACTTCTTAATCAAAAATTTAGTATGTTTGGAAGTTATTCGTAAAGGCTGGTTTTTTTTTTTTTTATGTATAAAAAATTTTCGACCAGTAAAAAAAAACTATGAGCGTGTGATAAAGGACATATCAACATCAGGATAGTTTAAATTAGATAGACTAGTAGAGATGTGCTGTTTGTATGTTCCAATATGGGAAGCTAGGTGAGGTCATTAGACTACTTTTGTGTTCGCTGATCCATGATTAATACGCATTTTGCCTGCTAGAAATGTCCTTCTCAGCCTGCTAATAATATCTTATGTTTTATTAAGTAATACAAAATATTATTAACCGAGTTCACTCTGAATAAATATTGAGTTAAAAAATTGTTGAATATAAAAATTCGAATAAAAATATGGTTGAATTCATGTTCAATAACATCAATATTTTAACTTAATAATAGAGTTTCTTATTTAAATCAATTTTGATTAAAATTAAAATTTGAGAGCATCTCTAATGAACTTTTTATTTGAACAAATTTTTTTACTTTAAAGAGTAAATTAAAAAAAAAAAAGAGTTTTCAATACACTTTTTATTTTTTTATTTTATAGTAGAGAGTTGATTTGACTATCTACATGTAAAAAATCAAACCTCACTCTTCACTCTAATTGTCATTAAAATATTTTAATTTTCTATACAACACATTCATCGATATTTATCTATTTTTATTTTGTTTATTATACATTTTTTCTTTTTCATTCACAATAACCATTTGATTTTATTAAAAAATTTAAAATATTAATATTTATTAAATAAAGTAAAATAAAAATAAAAAATATCAAGTGTTTATTAAAATTATATAATTTTTTTATTCTTTATATTTAAAAATTATTCAAAATATTTTTTATTATGTAAAAGATATTCTTTAAAATAAAGAGTACATAAATAAAAAAAAAAAGAATAAAATTAGTGTAACCTCATTTGGAAGATTAATGTAACCTCTCCACATGCATCCAAATTGGAACAATCAATTATGGAATGCCTATAAAGTTAAAAACACATTATTTGACTGTGCTGCAGCAGCCAAACCAGTCATGGTCATGGGGCGTGAGATGTTATTTCTACCTGTACCAACCATGTGGGCTGAAGTTTGTTAGCCTTTTAAGCCGTATACACAGATTTACACTTTCTGTAAATCCAATCAATACACATAATCGTAATCACAAGCATAATATATATATAAAGCAGATTGCAACACTCCCTAATCTTTCTCTCTCCTTTTCTTTCTTGCTGCGTTTTTTTTTTTTTTGGGTTGGGTTTTTGTTTTTGTTGGTTATTTTCTCACTCTGACCTGTTTACCTTCTACAAGCTTATCTCCACTGCTGATTTCTTAAGATTTCATCTTCAAAATTCCGTTTTTCCACCTATATCTACTCCTATTTCTTCTACTACTGCTGCTGCTAATATCTTCTTTACTCCCTATCTTTACTAGTGCATAACTAAGATCCCCAAAAACCCATCAATCATTATCCACTCAAGAGTACGGCTCAGCTGAGGAGAAGATAACTGATTCGATCGAAATGCAGGCCTGTTTCTTGTTGCTCCGTTGATCTTGGCTGCAGTAATCATGATATACCTCAAGATTCTTGGTTGATTTGTGAATCATTTGTGCATGGTTTCAAGAACCTGAAATCTTTCGCCATTGGTGATTTCTTGTGCTTATTTGAAGGTTCTTGGTGGGGGTTTTGGTTTTCTACTGAAAATCTCATCTGGGTTTTTTCGTTCTTGGTCAGGTACTAAATTCCTATTATTAATCTCTTTATATTCTTCATCAATGAAATGAAATCTCCGTTACTTTTGGTGGGTCGAATTTGGGGAAGAGTAGTAATTGCTTGATTGGGCGTTTCAAGAACAAGATTCCAACTGCTGTTATTACTTTGTTCTTAATTCCGCTATTATTTCTTTTTATTCTAATTCGTGGTGGGTTTTAAGGAGAATGCTGCAAAGATTCTTAATTTGTTAAGAGCTTCTTTTACAAGATATTTCAAAAGGGAAAGAAAGAAGGATTGCAACCGTTGGTACCTTCAAAAGCCTGCTGCTTTATACTCTTTCCTTGGCGAATCTATTTTCTTTATACAGTACCCGTTGTTGTTATTGTGGTTGCTGTTTCCATTTATTAGAGACATAAGAGAAATAGACGTGTTACCCATGAACTATGGATTGCCAGTCTAAGGACGAAGATTTTATTCAAGTTTATTTTTAGAGAATTTGCTGCATTATATATTTGGATTTGCCGTTTTTATTTTATTCTTGGGATCTTGAGGCACTATTAAATAGAAGATTTTCTGGCGTGGTTGAATTCCTTGGGTGTTTCCTACTTCTGGGGTTTTCATTAGGTTAATCTTGGTGGCATTGTGGTGAATTCTTTTGCAAAGCATCCATGGGGCTTCTTGGAAGTCTCCTGATGATGCTTCTTCTCGCCTGGTTCTTCTGGTTGCCGGGTCTTAGGGCTCAAGTGCCTAACTCTGCAAGTGACCTTGATGCTCTCCTTCAAGATTATGCTTATAGGGCATTTGTTCGTCCCAGGACTGGTGTTTCTTATGATGGGGCTGTTCCATCAAGTTTAAGTGGGATTAACATTACAGCATTGAGGCTCAGGAGTGGGAGCTTAAGGAGAAAAGGTGTTAGTAGGTACAAAGATTTTGAGATCCCCACTGGAGTCATTGTGCGGCCGTATGTTGAGAGGCTTGTTTTGGTCTACCAAAATTTGGGAAATTGGTCTTCCAGGTATTATCCACTGTCTGGTTACACTTACCTTACTCCAGTTCGGGGTCTTATTGCTTATAGTGCCTCGAACTTATCTGCTACAAATTTACCAGAATTGGACCTTAAGGCATATGGCAATCCCATAACTATCAGATTCCCAGATGTGAAATCAGCTCCAGAGGGGTCTGTTGCCAAGTGTGTCTGGTTTGATTCAGAAGGTTCTCCAAATTTTAGCAATGTAGCATCTGGCAATGCATGTTCAACAATTGAACAAGGGCATTTTTCTATAGTTGTCGAGTATGCTGCCCCTTCTCCAGCACCTGTTTCTCCTACTCCTACTCCATCTGGTCCAATTGTTCCAGGGCCAAGAGAACATGGAAAGAAGAGTAATTCAAAAGTGTGGATAATTGTCGGTTCGGTGCTGGGTGGATTATTGTTGTTGGTGTTTTTGTCATTTCTAGTGCTGTGGGTGCAGAAGTTGAAGCAAAGGAAGAAAATGCAACAGATGGAGAGGGCTGCAGAGGTGGGAGAAGCCCTGCGAATGACACCAGTTGGGGAAACAAAAGCACCTGCTGCAATGGTGACTCGAACGCAACCGACTCTTGAGAATGAATATGTGCCTTAACTCCCTCCATTTGTACAAGCTTCCCTTGCCTCTCCACGACAATTCTTATTCAAGTTCAATTCTTGTATTCAGAAATTCTTCTAATTGCACCTGTTTTTGGCGGTGTCTCCTCCTCGTGCACTGTTTGCTCTTGGTAGCTTTCTGGTTTTAGTGTGGGTAATATAGGATTTTTGTGTAAATCTGTTATCACTCACAGACCGCCCATAGGTTTATGATTCATTGTGGTATGCATTTTAGCCAAAAGTGATTCTATATGTGATGAATTTAGTTTTCCATTGACAAGGAATAAAACTTCTTATGGTTCATGTTGAAATGCAAGATTTAAATTGCTTTTTCGTATCTGAGTTTCAAGAATGCAGATGAACTAAAATAGTGTTTGGTATGATGTAATCAAATGTAATGTAATATGATCAAAAGAAATTTTAATTTAATAGTTCAATTGAGTTTGTATTAGATTACATTTCATTATAATTGATTGCATTTTACCAAACACCTAGTAAAAACATGTTTCTTTCAAAAAATATAATGAGAATAGAATTCTCATTTTATTTTCATGTTTAGTATCTTAATTTATTTTAAAAACTTAAAAATATGATTCTAAGAAGATTAAAATATTTCATTATTCTTGAAATTTCATTGCCTACATTAATTTATTTGCTTGTAAAATATACAGATATTATTATATATAATGAGTAACTTTGAAAATTTTATTAATATTTGAATTCTATTCTTTTTTGGTATTGAAATATTATATCCAATAAAAATATTGAAATCTGAAAACACCATGTTAAAAATAATTTTTTATTTTTTATGTCTTACTATAATCAAACATGTCATAAGATTAAGTGTATTCACTCATTTCTTATTTGAGCTGATGTGCCTTCAACCAGTTGTGAGAAACTAAATATCAAGCTGTTCTTTTTTAGCCTGGTTGCAAATTGATGATGATTATGCCAATGCTGAAAATAATGTCTTTTTATCATGCAGATTGCTTGAAACTTAATTGATTTATCCTCTGTATAATTTGTTTTTCTGGATAATTGGAAACAGTTCACACTAGTATTTTCAGAACCGATTGGACGGGGTTAGAAATGGACAGCGATTTATTTCGGTTAGGGCTTAAACATCTATTAATTAAAAAATGGTCAAAGAATTAGTAAATTGGATCAAAACTGATCTAATTTAAAATTAGATTATTTTATAAAAAAATTTAATTCTTTTTAAATTACACTATGGTACTCGTAAGTTTAAATGTCAAATTTTTATTATTTTAATATATTACTTTAAAATATTTTTTAAAAATAATACTTTATTAGATTGAATCTGTCGAATTAATTGAACAAAAAATTAACTGAGCTGAAAAAACCAGCTGACGCATTTGATTTTAAAAAAAATTACGTGATCAGGTTAGGGGTGGCCTTAGGAAGAACTTTGTATTGAAAGGATCTCAGGTTTAATTATGAGCAAACAAAGACTGACTAGTGGGTTCACATTCTCAGATTCTGGCATCATTTTCTTGAGTCACTGAATGAAATTGTCATTATGTGCATAGCCAAAAAGCATTTAGTGAAAAATAGAATGAAGGAGGCATATGAAATGAGCAATATGCATCGGTGCACTGGTCGTGCACTTAAAGTACAGGTCACTACAGCTGGACTTGTTGCCAAACACAAAATGGATAGAGACCAAGCTGGCAGGGGCATTGCCGGAAATCAGAAAATGTGGTTGAAGGCTTGCATCTCTATAGATTATAGAACAGTTACTGCTTGTGGTGAATAGGGGACCCAATTATCTATATCCATGAAAGGGACAGGCCAGAGTGCTAGACTGTATTTGATAGCTGATATCTCCTCCATTTGGTTAAACCAGACGGTAGAAGAAAATTTCGACTGTACCACCAGACCCTCAGTCAAACCAGGCCAATGCTCGAACAGAGCATCCACATACAAGTCCAAAGTCCAAACTTTTTTTCTTTTTAATTTATACACGATCAAGTATCAATTTACACATCAATTAACATTAAATATTTTCTTTTATGATCTTAATTTACGTATCAGTTAAAATTAAAATTTTTCTCTTACGATCTTCAGAGCACGCCCGCCTGTATTATCTACTGCATTCAGAAAAATTAATTTGATGCTATCAGCCTCAAGAATCAAAGCCTTTTAGGGGTAGAGTGGAGAGTAAGAGTAAAGCAGTCCCTTTCAGCTTTGTGATGCATGACTTTCAAGTTTGCAGCTTTTATTAAGCCTTTCCTTTTAGACAGACAGCAAATGGCAAAGGAATCCTTTACTCTCCAAAGACTAACTACTGCTGTTTAGCCACGGGCCGTCCATGTTTTATGTCATTATCTTTTTATTTTTTGTTGAAGTGCTGTGCTTGTCTTTGTCTACCAACTTCATACAATTAAAAGAGAAGAAAAACCCTATAGTTTGTTCCATGATATGTGACCTAATATGCTTTAATATAATAATTTTGCACAGAAGAAATATGATTCTGTCGTAGATTATTATATGACTAGCTAACAAACAAGAAGAGCATTAATAGAATAATAATTGTAATAATGATTCATGGATTAGAGATTGCAGAGAGAAGGATGTCAGGGAATCAGCGTCCAGCACCAGCACCAGCACTGCTCAAAAGGCTAGTTGATGGAGCCATTGAAAGTTAGTGACAACAGCTGTATTCTTGCCTATAATTTCTTCCGCATTAATATTAGAACTTGAACTTTGAAGTTGCTTTTTCAGTAGAAAGGGAGACTAGCTGCTTAAATTGGTTGCAGAAGCTTTAATTTGTTATTTACCACTTGCCAATCTAAAGTCCAACTTCATCATCATCCCATGTGTTGAGAATTCATATCCACCAAAGTTTACACATTGTGTAGAAGTCAGATCAGTAAATTTATTGCTGTCTCAAGATTTCGCACCAACTTCAATTCTTCCATGAACTGTATTTTTCCCCCCTTGTCGTGCACCATTAGAATGTCATTCTCACTTGGTGAAATCAAATATGCAACATTCTTAAAGGATTCAATAAATGATTACTCTCACCTTTAAAAGTTATTTCCAACATATATTCACCTACTGGCAACTTTCGAACATTCAACTAACCACCATCCAGCAAACCTATCTACCAGATTAACTGCACAACGCAACTCTTTCAGCTCTTGCATTGTGATTACAAGCATGCAATTCCATTTGAGTCACCCACAACAAGTGCAGGCCATTAACATACATAAACAAATATGTTATAAGAAATGAAAAATCCAACCAAAGCTTTAATAAATCAATTTCAAAATAAGTAAAATTCACCATTGGAGTCCACATTTTGTCTTCAAAGTTTAAAAGTTCATAAAAAGTCCCATACAAGACAAAACATGAAGGATATCATAGAAACATTGCTCATCAGACTTCTGTAGCACAACTGCAGCACTAGATGAGCACACTATTCCTTCTTCAGGAGTCGATGAGAAACCTTCCTGCATGAGATCCCATGATTTTGTGACTTTCAAAACCAAAATTTTTCGTACATACACAAAATAACAACCAAAGAAGGCAAGGTTGTCAAAATCGAGATTTTACCCTAAAATCGGTAAAGGACCCTAAAATCGAAATCGTAAAATCGTAAGATTTTACAACATAATAAAATATCATTTTAAAATATAATTATACATATATAAAAATATAAATAAGATAT
>CATIWR010340787.1:0-15850 GCA_949677035.1 Omphalea diandra
ATTTATATCTAATATATATATATATATATATATATATATATATATATATATTTGTGTGTGTGTGTGTGTGTGTGTGTGTGTGTGTGTGTGTGTGTGTGTGTGTGTGTGTGTGTGTGTGTGTGTGTGTGTGTGTGTGTGTGTGAATCTATATACACATACATATATATAGATATATGTATATACACACACACACACACACACACATATATATATATATACACATACACACACACACACACATATATATATAGTATCTTATACAATCAGATATAACTATGAATTATGATATGTTTAAGATAATAATTCTATTGTATTCTATATAAATTGTATCAATTTATTTTTAATTTACCAATTTTAAAGTTACACTGAATTAATATAATATTTTACTATATTTTATATGAATTACAATAGTTTATCTTTATTTTTTATATTATAATAAATTATAATATGAATTACAATGTTTTTTTAAATATCAATCACTAGAATTATGATATATTAACATAATTTAACTTATGACTAAATTATACCAATTTATTATTAATTTATTGATTAGAATAAATTATAGTAACATAAAAATTAAACCTTTAGAGTATTAATATGAATTTATTTTTAGATTTTTGCATTCAATATATTTAAATTTAAAATATTAGATTGTATATTTAAAGAGAAGATTTAAAATTTATTTTTTAAAAGATTATAGAGTTTAGATTTTAAAGTTATTTTCTCTATTTATTTTCTTGTTATTAAAAGTTATTGTCATTATTAAAATGGTTATAACTATAATTTAAATAATATTATAATTTATATTTACCCAAAATATGCTTGTCTTATATTTCATTTATTTTTAATAAAATCTCAAACTATTCTAACTTGGAATGGATTTATGAATAATAATAACCTCTATATTCTTAAATTCAATTCAATATTAATATAAAATTAGATATCAATTTAAATGATAAAATCTTTTATATATGAAATTTTATACTATTGAAAATAATTTAATTATTAACAAAATTTGTATCAATTTTATTTTTTAGTTAAAATTGGATTGAAAGAACCAAAATTAAAATTACATGTCTTTATTTAAAATATAAAACTTGATGATTTATTTATAGTTAAGCTGAATTTTTAAATTTTTCTCTTCATGTATAACATATGTAGAGTGACTTAGTTAAATAAAAAAGACTACATTTATACTCTAACTAATAAAATAAAATAATTTATATCCTAAATATAAATAGCTTCACAAAATTAGATGTTAACTAAATTTTGGTAAAAAAAAAAAAATATTGTATTTAGAATGAGATTAATTTTAAATAATATAATTATTTTTAATATAGATTGTTATTAAATTTTTGATAAATCATTTTTTATAAAAATAGATTTAATTTAGTCAAAATAAAAATATTTATTTTGATTTAATTTAAATTAAAAAAAATATATGAAGTTTGATTTTTTTTTTTTTTTGGTTTTAAATTGTCTATTGGCAATATCAAACAACAAAGTTTGATTTTGTTTGGTTTTAAATTGTCTACTGGAAATATCAAACAATATAGAAAAACATTATCTTTTTTATTTTTGCTAATTTTATTAATTGCTAAATATAAGTTAAGACATTATATTTTGTTTGTTTGCGAAAAATATTTCATATTTTCTCTGTTTGAAAAATTAAGTCATATTTTAGGAAAATAACTTCTTATTTTAAAAATGAGAAATCATTTTTTAGATTTTGATAAATTAATCTAAATAAAAAATAAATTATATAAATAAATATATTTATTATCACTAGTAATCATTGACTATAAATAACCAACCATTGGTTATCATTGGCTAACGCTGATTGTTGATAGGGGTAAGCAAAAATCGAATTGAACAAAAAAATCAATGGATCGATTTAATTCGGTTGATTTGGTTTGATTCAATTTTTATTTTAAAAATTTTGATTTTCGATTCGATTTTTTATATAAAAATTGAATAAATCAAAATTATTAATAAATCAAAGCAATTTGAATCAAATCAAATTTAAAATATATATAATTTAATTAAATCAAACCGAATTAAATTGAAATTTTATAGATTTGGTTTGTATTTCCATAAAGTCCAATTTAATCATTTTGGTTTATTCAATTTTTAAAAAAATTTTAGTTGGGTTTGGTTTGTAAAATAGAAAACTCAATTTGACAAATTTTAGTAAGAAACTGAACTAAATAAACCAAACCAATCGATTTGCTCACCCCTAATCTTTGGTGAAAAGTGGACGCATCAAAATTTTTATTTTTGATGTATAGCTCTTATATTAAATAATAAATAGTATAAATATAAAATATTTATGGTCTAAATTTTGTTATAATCTTATAAATAAAAATTAATTCTTTTTATGATGTATTCTAAACACTAGAAAATATATTGCTCAAAAAATATTTTTTTACAGAATATTTTTCTTAGAAAATAATTTTCTCAGACAACTTATTTGTCACAAAAAAAATAGAGCCTTCAATATATTTGATTCTAAATGATAAAAATAAAATGTGATAAATATTTTACAAAAAAATTATCATGTACGACAACTCTTGAAAAAAAGTGTTTTAGTATTTTAAAAACATTTTTCTAAGAAACTCACTAAAACTCTCTTGAAATGTTTCGAGTATATTTTTGTAATTTTAAAAATTAATAAATGCATTTTCATTTTGAAAACACGTTTTTTTTCTACTATTACTTCTAATAATGAAACTTATAGTAATTAATATTTATTTTTAATATTTAATTGATTATTATCACCTCATTTATTTATTTATAATAAATATCGATTTAAATAATTATTTTTAATATTATATCTTGTATGATCTCATAATTAATTAATTCAATATTATATGCAAGAAAAATATTTATAAATATGTTCTTATATTTTTTTTATATTTACACATTTCTCCATATTTCGTTTTCTATATTTTAAAAAATATCATTTTTCTGTGTCTGTTTTCGTGTTTTCATTTTTGTGTTACCTAGTTAATAATTATTAATTACTAATAATTTACTAATTAATTAACTAAGGGTAATGATAAGTGATCGATATTAAAATAAAAAATTTAATAAATAGAGTCTTCAATTATATACTATCATAATTATACCCTAAAATGACCTATTTATTATTAATTTTTTTTTCATGAGTTGAGAAATCAAGTCAGAAAGTGAACATGATTTTCTCAACTTGCAGTTGATGAGAATAATAATACCAAATAGTAAAATAAATATTAAAAATGTGTTAAGATAACTGACAATAGAAAATTGTGAAAGGTAATTGATTAATCTCAAGATGAGAGATTTTTTAATAAAATTTTTTTGAGTATAATTAAAATTTCAATATTAACAGTAATAAAAAAAAAACTTTTCAAATTTTTATTCGAACTATGTGGACTTTGATATTGTCAAGCACATATGTAGACATTTGAAAAACTAAAATTCCAGGTTCAAGTTTACCTTTCATCCAAATAATTTTTATTGGCACTACGCAGGCTTTAAATCCGTCAAGTGGGTACAAAGACACTCAATTAATTAGTACAAAATTAATTTCAGGTTAAACCTGTAATTATTATTATTATTATTGTAAGCTAAATTTGTATCTAAAGAGTGAATATGAATAAATTATTCATAAAAATTAAGTATTGTGAGAAAATATATTTTCATAATAAATTTTATTGTAATTAATTCCGCTATTTGCATTCAGAAAGTGGATATTCACTCTAATATATATTTTAAATTACAAAAAATAAAATTGATAGTGAATATCAAATAGTGAGAAAATAATAAATAATAAGAAATATGAGTAGATAATTTTAGTAGATGTATAAAATGCTTAATACCGTTGCTATGTGTATAATCTATGAATCCAATTTTAATAATGTAGACTAATAATTTTGAGTGATCCAATCACACACACATCTCAAGTGACAAAAAAAATTGAGATCAACTAAGAAGAGCAGGATTCAAACCCTGTCCTCCCTTTATGATTGAGGAATTAAACCATTTCTTCTAAGCAACTTCTAAATTCTTCTACCTTTTTTTTTAAAAAAATTCATAGAGCGAGTCAATTTATGTTGCCCCGGAACTTGAAGATGCTCAAACATTCTATTGTGTGCGGTGGAAGGAGTTGCAGAGCTTTGACATGAATGCCGTTTTTCACTTTATTTCTTCCTCCCTTGGATATTTTGTTGATAATGATGCTTCCCCTTTGGAGACTTTATATTTGAGACTAATTTTCCCAGTCACAGGCACTCCCCATGGAAAAGTTGTAGAATCAATTATTTATGGCTCATAAGGAATCTTTTGGACCATCTCTTCGCATTTGACACAATTGACCTATAAAGAACTTCCTTTTTTTCCGCGCTTCGATGATCTACTCTTCACGAATTGTATTTTTAACTTTTTACTGAGCAATTAATTTACAGATAATTAATAAACCATGAATGGTTAAATTAAATAAATTATCTAATAATTAAATTATAGTGTAAACAAATACATCACTTAATTTGATAGTTTGCATACTTGATTTTAAATTAGTAAATATTATTTTCGGTTTAAGAATTTTAGTCAAATAGGTTTAACAAATACTTGTTAAATCTATTAATATAATCTTTTTTTGGTAAAAGAAATTAATGCAGCATTGTATTGCCGGTGATCAGTCTGAAAAATTATCATTTATTTGTTTATTTTGTTAAAGAATTACAATTTATTTGGATGGAAATAAAGACGGAAAATGAAATGTTGAGGAGAGAAAAAGAATTTTAAATTTGAGTCATTAATCTCAAAAACTTTGAATTGATTGTTTTTAATTAAGAGTGTACACAACATTAACATAGTGTTTGTTTCAATTTTAATTTTAAATTTATTTTATTTATAAATAAAATTTTTAGAAGAATTCATTTATAAATAAATTTTTTATAGAGTTCATTTATAATGAATTGTTATTTTTGATATACTACAAAATAAAAATAAAATATATTTTAAATGAATAAATTTTGTGTTTGATTTTAAGTGTAGAATTTTATAAAAATTTTATTTTTATGAAAATACCCTTGAGTGTAGAATTTTATAAAAATTTTACTTTTATGAAAATACCCTTGTGTTATTCTTTATAAATTTTTAAAAATATAAAAAATTAAAAAGACAAAGAGTGGGAGAAAAACAAGAGAAAGAGAGTAAAAAAAAAACATTTTAGTTAGAAGTGCTTTTGTCATAATGGAAAATTTTTTTATTATTTTAGAATTTATTTAAAATTTTATTAAATTTAATAAAATTTAATTTAGTTATAATCAATTCTAATAATTTTATGAAATAGAATTCAAAACATATTTTTATATATACCAAATATATAAAAATATGGATTTTTAAATAAATTTCTTGAAATTATAAAATTTATTTTGTAGCAAACACTTTAAATGATTAAATACAAAAAGTAGTTTATTATTCTTATTGTCGTAATATCATTTTTATTTATTTCAAAAAAATTATTTTATAAATTAAAATAGCTTATCTTAATGAATCTCATCAATAAGGATGGACATAATTTGAATTGTGTAAAATTAATAACGATCTAACAAGAAAAAAACATGACTTTTCCTGTTGTATGTCCCATTTTGGATTGAGTCGAGTGTTGAGATAGGTAAGATAATACTTGACTAGTATTTTTTATTAAAAATATTTTAAAATTTAAGTAAAAATATTTAAGAAGGTGTTGGACTACGTTGATCAAATATAAATCAAGACTCTCTTTTAATTTTGATGATATAATTTAAAAAATTCTAATGTCAATTTTAAATATTGCTTTAGCAGAAACTAAGTTAGAAACAAATTATAAGTTGAATGAAAAGAAAAGGTTTTAATTGTGAAAGTTAACTCCTAAATCGCGACCAAGAATCATAGATCACGATCGCTATTCCCAAAAATCTTAGGAACATTTGATCATGTTTAGCTTACGATGAATGTCATGTTAAAGGTTGTAATCGCTCCCTTCAAACTTGGTCAGAGGGATTTTAGACACTCAACCTAGTGAAGTCATGTGTTGAGAAGATCATTAGAGATTCAAAAGTCACGATAGCGACTTGAGTGGAGTGATAACGACCTGATGAAAACCAAGAACTTCAAAATCTAGTTTGATTTCGTGGAGACGATAGCGGCTAGCCCTTCCTTATTCACGACCGCTACTTTCATTATGCTATAAAGGGATACAACTACTAGTTTTTTTCAAGAACCAATGTCAGAGTGACATGTGCACTAATCATTAGACACATTTGAAGATCTCGACCAATCGAGTAAAATTTGGAACAAAAAGCAACCTGCGATTATGACTTCTGTGTAACAAGCATTAAATGCAAGATTTTGCCAATAACTTTGGAGATTTATAAATATTTTTGTTTGTAATGTCTTTTTGGTGGTCAGAACCTATAAATACTCCACCAATGAACTTAAATGCTAAAGAATATAAATTTATTGTGATAAAACTCTGACAAATTTAATTATTAACTCTGACAAATTTAATTATTAACTCTCTACTTTTAATTTATTTATACTTGAGTTGTAAAGGTTAGGTGTGAGCCATTAAACACCATTAGGTCTAGATTTTAGAGTGATCTTTATTATGAAAAACTATTATTTAGGTTAAGTGTGATCATTAAAAAAACACTTATAAAGATTGTGTGTTAGCCTTGGAAAACACATTGTGTAAGTTAGGTGGGAGCTTGTAAAACACCATTGAGTGATAGTGAAACACCCAATTAGAAGAATTAGAGAGTGGACATAAGGTTAGATAATACTTGAACCATTATAAATCTCTTATGTTGTTTCTTCTTTTACTCATTCTCTAAATTTAAGATCATTCACATTCCCTTAAAAATTTAAAATTTTCACCAATTCAACCTCTCTTCTTCTTGAACAAGGGCCAACAAGTGGTATCAGAGTTTAGTCTCAAATTCTAGCCTTAATTGCTTGAAAAAAGATTAATGGCATAAGAAGGAATCCACTCTCACCTTAAACCTTTCTTTGATGGATCCCATTATACTCATTAGAAGTAAAAAATGGAAATCTACCTTGATAGTGATGTGATGGATATATGGGATATAGTTGCAAAGGAGTGGAAGCCACACCTAATAGAGTAGTAAACTGTAATGAAGAATTGTTTTTAAGAGAATAATGTGTTGAAGATCATAGGAAGACAAATGATAAGAATAAAAGGGCAATGACTATCCTCCTATGTTTTATGTTAAGAGAAGAAATTGAGAGAGTTCAACATTGTCAAATCATTCATATAATATAAAAGGCTCTAGAGAACTACCATAAAGACACAACACTTGTGAGGTCTAGTATATTAAAGATGCATGTGATCGAATATAAGCTTTTCATAATGAAGAAGAATGAACCCATCACCAACATGACAAATAAAATTCTTGCCATTTTTAACAACATGAAGAAATATAGAAGAATTCTCATCAATCATGAGGTAAACACCAAAATTCTTAAGATGCTTCATATGGAGAAATTTGGGGCAAAGGTATGTAGCATATAAGAATCCAATTAAAAGATTAGAAAAGTGCCAATCGATGTCCTCATTGGCTAACTCCTTACTCATAAGATGGTGCTAAAAAAGGATGAAGAAATGAAAAAGATGAGATCTCAAAGAGAAAAAAGAGAAAAATTAAACTCTTGCTCTTAAATCCTTTAGCAAATATCGAGAGGTGGAAGTAAGTGTTGGACTAGGTTGATTTAACCTAAGCCATGAACCTCTTTTGATCTTGACAATAGAGATTGATCAATTTTAATGCTTTCATTAAGTGATGTTTTGCAGATTATAAGTTAGATTTTGTCATTGGAAGTTAGATGGAGTTTAAATCTCCAACATTGTAAAGTTCACTTTAAATCGCGGTGAGTGTATTATAAATCGCAACCGTGAATTGGTCACAAGGAAGGATGAAGCTAGGCCAGAGGAATTCATAGACAACTTCGTTGCCGTGACACACCCAAAGTTGGCAAAGCCTTAGTCATATAAGAATTCGCGGTGTGTATCACGCCTGAGTAGCGACTGTGAATTTCATAGTGACAAAGGAGGAAACCAAAGCCACAACCACAGCTTGCCAAGTATCTCAGGTGTCCGTTGAAGATCAAAAATCACGAGGGCAAAAGTTTGTTAGTAACCACAACTCAAATAGTTGAAGTTTCTCTTCAAACAAAGGAATTCACGGTCTTAGTTTTGCCCAAGAAATTGGTTTCTCGCGATTGCGACTTTTGGAGTGATTAGAACACAATGACTATATTTTCCTGAATGACAAAAAAAAAAGCTGACACATGGATTAGCCGTTAGACACAAATGGTGTTTTTTGCTAAAATTTTTGGCTCCTCTATGAAAATTAGAAATTCAAGACCGCGAAAAGGTAGTAGCAACCGAGACTTCAATCTGACAAGCATTTAATGCTGAATTTGCCTAGCACATCTTGGAGATTTGTTGATAGTTTTAGTCTAATATCTCTTTGGTGGATATGAGCTATAAATACTCCACCAAATAGATGTAAATGCAAGAGAATTCATTAATATGTAACTATACTCTTGCTAATTTGCTACTCATTCTTTCAATTCTTATTTATGCTTTAGTGATTGTTTGGTGTGAACAATAACACCATTGTAAGAGGTTTTAGTGTGAGCCTTGAAAACACTTATAAAAGGTTTTAGTGTGAGCCTTGAAAACACTTGTAAGAGGTTTTTGTGTGAGCCTAGAAAACACAAGTTGCAAAAGTTTGGTGTGAGCTTGGAAACACCTATTGAATTGAGTGAAACACCCAATTGTAGAGAATTAGGGAGTGGACGTATGGTTAATTAACATCCGAACCACTATAAACACTTGTAGTAATTTCTCTCTTTTTTTACTCAACTTCTCAAACACCTTATCCCTCATTTTATTTGTAATTAAACACTAATTTAATCTCTCTTCTTGGTGCTCTAGGCCAACAGTAAGCTCTAGTGAAAGTGATGTGAGTGAAAAGAAGAAAAAAGAACTTGTTATGCTATCAAGGAGGTCCAAGGAGTTCATGAAGAAAAGAAAGGAAAGAAGGAACTTCAAGAGGACATCACCTAACTTCAAAGAAAAGAAGAATGATGTGACTTGCTTTGATTGTAAGAATCAATAGCACATTAAATTTGATTGTCCTAAGTTACAGAAGAAAAAGAAGCGGGACATGGATAAGAAGTCGAGCTTCAAAGCTAATTGAAATGATCACTCAAGTGATGAAGAAGAAGATGAAGAAGTTTTTAACTTTTGTTTCATGGCTTAAGAGGCCTCCTCTAATGAGGTAAGTGCTTATCATTCTTGTGATGATTATGATGCATTTGAAGAGGAGGCTAATGAACTTCTTGAAGCTATGTCCTTAAGATGTGATAAATATAAGTAAAAAATGAAAGTTTATAACAAAAAGTGTTCTAAACTTGAGGATAAATTCAAATTTTTAAATGATCTTGCAAATGACTTGAGGACTTTAAAAGAAGAATTCAATAAATCTTTATAAAATATTTTTAAAACTTCATCCTCTATTGATTCTTTGAGGAAAGAAATGATTTTTTAAAAGGTGAAGTTATTGAGTGAATGAATTCCATTTCTAAATTTCACAAAGGGAAAAAAGATTTAGATACATTTATTATATCTCAAAGACCACCCCTGGTGAGACATGGTTATGGTTTTAATAGAGTTTCCTTATGTACATCTTATCCTCCCTTATTTATTAGTGCTTCTACATCTCAAACTACTATCATAGAGGTAATTGGGAAAAAAAATGCTTTTATTAAGCCCCTTAAGCCTAAAGGCAAGGGAAAGGCATCCCAAGACTCAAAGGTTAAGCATTAAAGAGCCAATCATGCTTTCATGTACACTAAGAGGTGCTCACACAAAGATGTCCCTTCTATTTCTCATCATTCTTACACTTTTATGCATTCTCATGGCAAAATTATGAGAAGGCCTCTTATTTATACTAAAGTGGTACATAAGAGAAAAACTCATAAGTCTAAACTCTAATGCCATTTTTGCATGAAATTTAGGCATATTAATGTGTTTTGCTATATTAGGAAGACACACCTCAAACTAGAGGACCTTTACAAGCCTAACCCCTAAGGACCTTAGTATGTTTGGGTACCTAAATAAAGGAGAAATGGTTTTATTTTGTAGGAGTGCTTGGAGGCCACCAAGAAAGACAATGATTGGTATGTGGATAATGGATGCTCAAAGCACATGACCAAAAATAGGAAGCTATTCATATCCATAAAGGAAAATGATGTTGGCAATGTCACATTTAGAAATAATGTTAAGGGTAAGGTAATTGACATTGAAATTATTGATAAAAAGGGTTACTCTCTCATTGACAATGTGTTTTTAATTGTTAATTTGAAACATAATTTATTAAGTGTAAATCAATTATGTGATAAAAGTAATAAAGTCACATTTGATCCTAGAAAACGTTGAGTTACTACTTTGGTAGATAAGAAGGTAGCCTTTAAGGGTGAAAGGAGAGGCAATACCTACTAATTGACTTAGACAATTTAGCTAACTAATCTTTCAAGTGTCTTATATCTATTAGCAATGAATTTAGGTTTTGGTATAAAAGATGTGGATATGCTAGCATGGAGTTTTTACAACATCTATCAAATGGAGAGCTAGTAGAAGGTCTTCCAAAGCTCAAGTTTACTAAGGACAAGACATGTGGACCTTGCTAAATGGGGAAGCAACATCAAGCATCTTACAAAGCCAAAAACACTGTAAGTACTTTTAGACCCCTTTAACTCATACACATGGACTTAGTTAGACCTACAAGAAATGCTAGTTTAGGTGGAAAATACTATGCATTTGTCCTAGTAGATGACTACTTTAGGTTCTCTTAGGTCTCCTTCCTTACTCATAAGAGTGAAACTTTAAAGCTTTTAAAAGTTTTGCCAAACATGTTCAAAATGAAAATGATTACTTCATTTCTTCTATAAAAAGTGACCATGGAAAAAAGTTTCAAAATGAATGTTTTTAAAATTATTATTTGGAAAATGGAATTTTACACAACTTTTCTACTTCTAGAACACCATAACAATATGGTATTGTAGAGAAAAAAAATAGAACTTTGATGGAGATGGCAAAAATAACGAACCAAACTACTTTTAGGTCAAAGCCATTAATACCTTATGTTATATTGCAAATCATATTTTCAAAAGACCCATTTTAAATAAAAACTTCTTATGAGTTGTGAAAAGGTAGAAAACCTAAGTCCTCATACCTAAGAGTGTTGGATATAAATGTTATATCCTAAATACCAAGGGTAATCTTAGGAAATTCACATCTAAATAATAGATAAGGGTATATTTCTTAGTTATTCAACCTTTAGGAAGGCTTATGGAGTTTTTAACAAAAGGTTCATGATGGTTGAAAATTCAATAAATGTTATGTTTGATGAATCAAACAAACTTGATCTTGGAAAAGGTCCTCTTATTGATGATCTTGTAGGTAACTTTGAGAGATTGGAGCTTAACTCCAAACCAAGGAAATGAAAATAGACATTAAAGTTTAAAAGACACTTCAAGACGAAGATCAAGTTTAAACCTAACAAGAAGAGAATCAAGCTCAAGGACATCCTAAGGATTGAAGGAACTAAAAGGACCACCCAAAGGACTTAATCATTGATAAGACCTCTAAAAGTGCAAGTGCTAGAGCTTAATTACTTGTATTAGACAATAATCTTGCTTTTATTCCTTAAATTGACCCAAAATCAATTGAAAAGCTTTTGATGATGAGAATTAGGTGATTTATATGCAAGAGGAACTCAACCAATACAAGAAATAAAGCTAGATTGGTTACAAAGGGTTACAACCAAAAGGAAGACATCGATTATGATGAAACATTTGCCCCTATTGCAAGATTATAGGCTATTAGGATTCTTTTAGCATTTTACATGACATATGAATTTTAAAATTTTTCAAATTGTAGTGAATATTGCATTTTTGAATGGTTTCATTGAGGGTAATGTTTATGTTAAACAACCTCTAAGTTTTAAGTTTCATGAATTTCCAAATCATGTTTTTAAAATTAAGGCCTTGCATGGTTTGAAACAAGCTCCAAAAGATTGGTATGAAAGACTTAGTTCATTTCTTTTAAAAAAAAATTTTGAAAAAGGCAAGGTTGACGCTACATTGTTTATGAAAAAACATCATAAAGATATACTTATTGATCAAATTTTATATTAATGATATTATACTTAGTACTACTAATGAATCACTTTTATAACAAATTTGTTAAATGTATGACAAAGAAATTTGAGATGAGCATGATGGGTGAGCTCAAGTTCTTTGTTGCTTCAAATCAAGCAAAACAAAGAGGACATCTTCATCAACCAAGCTAAGTACACAAAGGAGTTACTAAAAGGTTAGGCATAGATGGATGCAAAGTAGTCGAGACACTAATGAGTGCATCAATAAAGCTTCACAAAGATGAATCAAGAAAGCCTATTAATGAAAAGAAGTGTAGAGGTAAGAATGGTTCTCTCTTTTATCTTATCACTTCTAAACTCGATATTATGTATAGTGTTTGTTTGTATGCTAAATTTCAATCACATATTATAAAAACTCATTTGCATGCGGTTAAAAGAATTTTGTAATTTCTTTATAGGACTATACATTTAGGATTGTGGTATTCTAAGAATTCATCTTTTAGTCTTTTTGGATATTTAGATACAGATTATGCCAATAGTTTGCTAGATAGAATGAGCACTTTCAAAACTTGTCAATTTAGTGGTTAATATTTAGTCTCTTAGTTTAGCAAGAAGCAAGTTTCAATTACCTTATCCATTGTTGAAGTAGAATATGTAGCAGCGAGTTGTTGTTGTAACTAAATCTTTTAGATGAAATAATAACTCAAGGATTATGGTAAAAATATCGATCACATTTCCATTAAATGTGACAATACAAGTGCAATAAAATGTTTCAAAGAATCTCATCCATCATTCAAAAAGCAAACATATTGACATTAGGCATCACTTCTTAGAGATCTTGTGCAAAAATGGTAATGTGGTGTTAAAGTTCATTGATGCTAACAACCAACTTGTGGATATTTTCACTAAATCCCTTAATGAAAAAAGGATGAACTTTAATAGTAAGGAATTTGAGATACTTGATGGAAGCTTCTTATGGTGAAAATGGATCTCATTACATGCATATGATATTGACTGATGTACATTATTGAATTGTTGATGTGCTTAATGGATATATGCTTGATTGATGAGTTAGATGAATCAATTCAATGAGCCTTTCTATGTTCAAATGCATGAATTGGTCATTAAAAATCAACTTTATCACACTAAGTTTGGGCCATATAAGTAAAATTTCATTTTAAGTTATTTTGTAATAGTGGCTTCTAATTCACAACCAAGACTGTAATTCTTGGTCGCTACTTATAAGCCAATTTCAAATTTTCAAACCCTTCTCAATTCACGTTTGCAACTTAAAGTTGCTAGCTTGAAATTTTGAATTTCAAAAATCTTTGACTGTTGACTTTACACCTTTCTAAGGAATTTTTGTCCATTACTCACAAAATTTATAATTTGCGATTGTGATACATATGTAACGATTATGACTTACTTGTAACCATTGGGTAATAATCATTTGTGTCCTAAATGGTGTAACTCCCTTATTTAATGTATTTTAAATATTTTTTTGTCCATTAAGATCCCTTCTTTGCCTATTTAAATTCCTTTTAACCCTTATCCTTCATTTCTTTCACTTTCTCTTTCATCTACTCACTTTCTTTCGATCTTTCTCTTCTTTTTTCCTATTCTAAATCACTCTAATCTCTTTTCATCTTCTTTAATGGCTCTGAGGAAGCCAATAAGAATAGAAAAAGGCAAGGGGATTGCCACCTCCTCTCCTCTAAGATAAGGGCCACCTTTCCACTTTATGAAAGTCATAACCGATGAAGAGAAAGAGAGGTACAAGAATAATAAAAAAAAATCATCCAAACCAACCAAATCCCTTTTGACTTTTCTCTTCAATGCCTTGAAAATCTCTAATGAGATCAAGGGATTACTTGTACACTTAGGATGGGTAGAGTTTATATGGAAAGATGAACCAAAATATGAGAAAATAGTCAAAACGTTCATATGCACCGTGGCCCTAAGCAAAAAGGTTGAGTTTAATGTACAAGTATGTATGACCTCACTTTTTAGGGTTTTGAGGAGGAATATTACATTACATATTACCAAATTTGTTTATTATTCAATTCCTAAACTAGGGATAAGACACCCATTAACATTTCTTCCCTCTATATTGGCTTGTGGAGTTAAATCTCCATTGAAGCAAAACAAAACCCCAAAAAGTCCCTAGCCAAAAACATTAAGACCGTTCCTTATTGGCTTTTGCATCGAATCATTACCTTTTCAATTTGTGCTAGTATGGATGACAATAAAAAGGTCTCTTAAAAGGACCTTGCTTTCCTTAATTGCCTCATCCTTAAGAAGCCAATTCAAAGTGGTTGGTATTTTGTGGATCAATTGATTCACATGAGTGTTAAAACCAAAGCCCAATTCTTCTTTCTCCCCACATCGCTGCCATCTATAGGTTTGTAGGAGCACTTACTCCAAGAATGAACTCTTTCCCAGACACCAGCTTTTTTGACCTCTATTACCTGATAAATTTCAAGGCCATCCACTCCAAGACATATGCTTACTTATTGGGGGCTCAAGGTGCAAAAAGGTAAGAAGCATCCCAAGCCTTAAAGAGAAAGAGGTTGGTGATTGAAGAACAAGTTCAAGAATAATAAACCATTCCTTAAATCCTTAAGGTAAAATCAAAGTCCAAGTCTTTTTTTATTTCTCTCTCTTCCATTAATAAAAAGTTGGACAAAGTCCTAAGGGTGATGAAAAGAAGATTCAACCTCCTCACTCATCTCCATAGTGACATTATTGATCTATAAGAGAGTATGCAAATTGAGCCTTACTATCTCTCAGATTTTGAAGAGGAAGATACCTAAAAGGAGGAAGAAGGCAATGATGAGGAAGAAGGGGATCAAGCCAAAGGAGAAGGACAAGTTCAAGGCAATGATGCCAATGAAAAGGAGGAAGATCAAGAAAAGGAAGAGGGTGATGACGATATTAAAGATAGCGATGTCTCCCTAACATTTTAAAATTCCTAGTATTTCATGTTTTTTTTTTTAAGTTTTATTTTTAATGTTTCTTGTTTTTTGTCTTTTGTTTAAAGTTTCTTTCAATTTATGGCCTAGTAAGTGTGTGATCAAACATCTTTTTGTGTTTGACTTATCTATGTAATTATACTTTTAAGTTAACGAAATTTCCCTTTCATTTATGTTCCATGAACTTATCCTATTATGCTTTGTGACCATTTGCTTATATTTCTATCAATTGCTTATATTTGTTGCTTGAACTTGAGCATTTGATTAACTTTGTTACAATCCCTCTTTTATTCCCATTTTTATCTCTACGCCTTTCTTTTTTATATTGACAAATGGGGAGAGAAAATTGAACTTGATATGTCAAAGGATAATAACTAAGTCACTAAGTTAGACTTATTAATTTGAGGGAAAGTATGGATTGAGAGGGAAACATACTTATAACTTTAAAACTTATGGACTAAGTGTGTATACTTCACTTTGAATCCACAAGAAACCATATAATTCACTTCACATTAACTTTCAAACACTTAAAACACTTGAGAAAAATACATATTTGATTCTTTATATTTTGCATATTGAATCTAGATTGTCAAAATCAAAAAGAAGGGGGGGGGGGGGGGGGGGGGGTGGGGTGGGTTGGTTTTTTGTAAATTGTTTTAAAAA
>CATIWR010340853.1:0-15980 GCA_949677035.1 Omphalea diandra
TATATATATATATATATATATGTGTGTGTGTGTGTGTGTGTGTGTGTGTGTGTGTGTGTGTGTCTTAAAACACAAGTTGTAAGGCTATGTGTGAACCATAAAACACAAAGTGTACAAGTTTGGTGTAAGCTTGGAAACACCATTTAGTGTTAGTGTAACACCCAATTGAGAGGAATTGGGGAGTGGATATAGGGTTCATTAACACCTAAACCATTATATAATATTATGTGTTCATTTCTTCTCTTACTTCTTCTATTTCCATATTCTTCATCTTACTACTATAAAATATTGTGTGTTTATTTCTTCTCCTACTTCTTCTATTTCCATGTTCTTTACCTTACCTCCAAATTTTTAAATTTCTCACCAATTCAATCACCCCTTTTTGGTGCTCAAGGGCCAATAAGTGGTATCAGAGCAAGGTCTCACTGAAACCCTTAATTGAGTGAGTAAAGACAAATGGCACAAGAATGAATCCATACCCATCCTAAGCCATACTTTGATGGATCTGACTATAAGCATCGGAAGTATATGATGGAGATATCTTTGAAAAACGATGCGATGGATCTTTGAGATATTAGGGCAAAAGAGTGAAAGCCTCCTACTAAGGTGGTTAATGAGAGTTAATCCCAAGAGAGGAATGGATAAAAGCACATAGAAGATCAAATGGGAGAAATAAAAGGGCAATGGCAATTCTTTTTAGCTCTTTATCAAGGGAAGAAATAGGAAGAGTACAACAATGCCTTATAACCCATAGAATTTGGAAAGCTTTGGAGAATTACCATGAAGGCACAACCTTGGTGAAATCTAGCATATTAGAGGTGTCTGTGACTAAATAGGAGTTGTTCATGATGAAAGACAACGAAAGTATCACTGATATAACAAATAGACTCCTATCCATCATCACAAACATAAAGAAATTCAGAAGAGTACTTATCAATCATGGGGTAAACACTAAAATACTTAAATCCTTACTCTTGAAAAATTTAGTGCTAGGGTGTATAGCATTCAAGAGTCAAATCTAGAAATAGAAAAGGTGTCAATAGACGTCTTCGTAGGCAAGCTTCTTACTCATGAGCTAACCTTGAAAAAGGATAAGGAAATGAAGAAAATGAGAGGGTAAGGGGATAAGAATGACAAAACAGAGAATAAGACATTGACTCTTAAATCCTCAGCCAAAGTCAAAGAAGTAGAGGTTGTCTCAAGTGATGATGATAGTGAAAAAGAAAAGAAGAAGCCAGTCATGCTTTCTAAAAGGACCAAGGAGCTGATAAGAAGAAGGAAAGATAAAAGGAACTTCAAGAAGGAATCTCTCAACAACAAAGAAAAGAAGAGTGAAATAACATGTTATGAGTGTGGCAAGCAAGGCCACATCAAGCATGATTGCCCTAAGCTGAAAAAGAAGAAGAAAAAGGACAAAGAAAAGAAGAAAAGCTTCAAAACCACTTAGGATGATAGCTCTAGTGAAGAGGATGAAGATGAGGAAGTGGGAATTTTATGTTCATAGCACAAGAAGACTCTTCTAATGAGGTAGGCTTTTCATTATATTCTAATGAAAATTATGATGCTTATGATGATGATGATAATGAGCTCTTAGAAGCTCTTACTTTGAGATGTGACAAATATAAGTCACAAATGAAAACTTACAAAATGAAATGCGCAAACTGGAAAATGAGTTTAACTCATTAAATGAGCTTATAACTGATTTGAGGACTTCAAATGAAGAACTCAAAATCTATTAAAAGTCATACTAAATCTTCTTCTTCTGTAAATTCCTTAAGAAAGGAAAATGACATCTTAAAATGAGAGGTAATTAAGCTTAGAAATTCTATTTCTAAGTTTCATAAAGGAAAGGAAGCTTTAGATACATTGATTGTATCATAAAGACTTCCCCTAGCAAGACATGATCTAGGCCTCAATGGAGCTTCCTCATCATCTACACCACCTTTTATTACTTCCATTAGAGTTTTAGCACCTCAAACATCTAGCATTGAGGTAATTGATAGGAAAAGTGCTCATAGCACTTAGCCACCTATGTCCAAGGGCAAGGGAAAGGCACCTCAAGGCTCAAAGCCTAAGCCTAAAAAGGCTAATCATGCATTCATTTACACTAAGAAGTGATATGATGTAAACTAGAATAGTGCTCTAGGGATTTTATGTCTATGTTTCTTTTGTTTTTAGTATGTTTTTTATCAATATTGTCCATGATTTTAAGTCTAGCTTTACTTTGATAATTCTTATGTAAGTTTCATGTTTTGTAAGCCTTTTTTAGCTTAAATTTTACATACAAGTGCATTACGGGGCCTTAGACCAAAGAACAAAGTAAACCAAGAAAGAAAGGAAAAAGTTGGTCTATCAACAGTAATGGCATACTATGCTGAGTCGACACAGTGAACGTACAGAAAGTAGTTGTGCTGACTCATACTAATGTGTCGAGCAGTTATAGCGCCCCTTCATCACACCTTTTCATAAAGGCACCTTTTCGAAACTAGCATGACTTGGGGCACTTTAAGGCTCATAAATACATGGGCTTAGCTTATATTTAAACATGAGAAATCATTCATAAAGCATTCAAGAAAAATCAAGAAGTGTTAGAAAGAGAGAGTTAATTATTTGTGAAAGGAACCATTCTTTCAAGTTGGAGTTAGTTGGAATTCTAGTAGAAGTCTTACCTTCCCAAAGAGTGAAGGCTTTTTTAGATCTTCATTTCATTCTTCTCTTCTTCTCTCTCTTTATATTCTATTATTCTTTTGTTTGCCTTCTTAATTTAATCATGTATTTAGGCTAAGTTGTATGGAATAGATTACACTATTCTATGGAACAATGAATTGATAATTTTTCTTTTATATGAATGAATTTGAATTTGAGTTTGATTGTGAATTATTATTGTTATATATGACTGATCACCATATAGATGTGTTAGTCAAGAATTCATAACAAGAGTTAGCTTCGTTGATGGAAAACCAATTAGATTCACTTAGGTTAAAGGATTAGATTCGAGTGAGGAAATCTACTCTAAGGGGTTTAAAGGATTGACACATAACATAACTTCTATGTTTACAAATTATATAAAAAGTAAGAGTAAGTATAGTTCTATTCATAGACATCTTTGGTTGGCTTAGAGATAAACACTTAAAGACATTAGGTTTGATCCTTCAATCAGTTCATTCTGTAACAATTCATGATCATTGGTTATTTCATTTGAATATATGTTGTCTAGTTTGATTTGCATATATATTTGATTTATATTGTTAGATTAGTTTAGTTTTACTTACTTTGTTAGTTTAGTTTGCCCTATTCTTTGATTTACTTGTTATCCTAACTTCTAGAGTACTTAGTCATCTAATACTTAATTCACTTTGCTTGCCTGTGGATCGACCCCTTACTCACACTATACTAAGAAGGGATACACACATACACACACACTAAGAAACCCACAAACAAGAAGCATGCTCACTTTAACACACATAAAAAATTATCTTCTACTTATAATCATTCATGCACATGCTCCATTCTCACCATTACAATATGAAAAGACTACCTACTCATATTAAAGTTATGCATAAGAGAAAGACTTACAAGGCTAAGCTCTAATGTCATTATTGTATGAAGTTTGGTCATATAAATACTTTTGTTATATTAGGAAGGCTCACCTCAAATTAAAGGGCCCTTCAAGACCTAACCCTCAAAGACCCAAGTGATTTATTTATGTTGTGTAGGATTGTATAGTAGCCACCAATGAAGACAATGATTGGCATGTGGATAGTGGGTACTCAAAGTATATGACAGGCAACAAAAAGTTATTCATAGTCATAAAAGAGAAAAAAGGTGGCAATGTTACTTTTGAAAACAATGTCAATGGCAAGGTAATTGTCATTGGAACAATTTGTAAGAATGGCTGTTCACTTATTGGTAATGTTTTTTTAGTAGATGGTTTACAACATAATTTGTTAAGTGTAAGTCAATTATGTGATAAAGGTAATAAAGCCATCTTTGACCCTAGAGAGTGTCGGATTACCACTTTGATGGATAAAAATGTACTTTTAATGGTGAAATGAAGGGAAAGACCTACTTAATTAACTTAGATAATTTGGCTAACCAATCTTTCAAGTGTCTTACATCTTTTAGCAATGAAGCTTGGCTTTGGCATAAAAGACTTGGTCATGCTAGCATGGAGCTCCTATAAAACCTATATAAAGGAGAGCTAATGGAAGGTCTTCCCAAGCTAAAATTCTCAAAAGACAAGACTTGTGGACCTTGCCAAATAGAGAAGCAACATCAAACTTCCTTCAAAGCAAAGAATGTTGTAAGTACATCTAGACCTCTTCAACTTATCCATATAGACTTAGTTGGACCTACTAAGAGTGCTAGTTTAAGTGGAAAGTATTATGCATTTGTTCTAATTGATGATTATTCTAGGTTTACTTGGGTGTCATTTCTAGCTCATAATAATAACACTTTTTATGCCTTTAAAAGTTTTGCAAAAAGAGTTTAAAATGAAAATGTTTACTTCATTTCTTCTATATGAAGTAACCATGGAAAGGAATTTTAAAATGAATCTTTTAAAACTTATTGCCTAAAGAATAGGATTTCTCATAATTTTTATACTCCTATAACACCACAACAGAATGATATTGTAGAGAGAAAAAATAGAACATTAATAGATATGGCTAGAACCATGCTCAATGAGTATTCTTTACCTAATTACTTTAGGGCCGAAGCTATCCATACTTCTTATTATATTGCTAATCATATTTTCAAAAGACCCATTCTCAATAAAATTTCTTATGAGCTTTGGAATGGTAGAAAATCTAAGATTTCATACATAAGAGTTTTTATATGCAAATGCTACATTTTAAATACCAATGACAACCCTGGAAAATTTTATTCTAAAACAAATAAAGGTATTTTTCTAGGTTATTCCACCTCTAGTATGGCCTATAGAGTTTTCAATAAATGAACTATGGTTGTTAAAGAGTCTATAAATATTATGTTTGATGAATCTAATAAACTTGATCTTGGAAAAAGTTCTCTTATTAGTAGTCTTGCAGGTAACTTTGAGAAATTGGAGCTAGATTTAACTCTAAAAGAAATGGTAATTGACCTTGAAGAAAACAAGTCATCAAAAGAAAAAAAGGGAATCCCAACTACAACAAGTAGAAATTTTAGCTCAAGATCTTCCCAAGGATTTGAGATTCCCTAAACATCACCTAAAAGATCTAATCATTGGTAAGACATCCAAAGGAGTAAGTACTAGATCTCAACTTCATGCATTAGATAATAATCTTGCATTTGTTTCTCAATCTGAGCCAAAATCAGTTGATGAAGCTCTTGATGATAAAAATTAGGTGATTGTCATACAAGAGGAACTCAACCAATTTGAGAGAAATAAGGTATGGGAACTAGTTTCTAAGCCTAAGGAACATGTTATTATGGGATGCAAAGGAACACGCTATTATGGGATGCAAGTGGTGTTTAGGAACAAGTTAGATGAGTAAGGTTTCATCACTAAGAATAAAGCTAAATTGGTTGCAAAGGGGTATAACCAAGAAGAAGGCATTGATTATGATGAAACTTATGCCCCGCAGCAAGATTAGAGGTTAATAGAATTCTCTTAGAATATGTTTGTCACATTGATTTTAAACTTTTTCAAATGGATGTTAAAAGTGTATTTTTAGATGGTCTCATTGAAGAGAAAGTTTATGTTGAACAACCTCCTGCTTTTGAGTCTCATATTTTTCCAAATCATATTTTTAAATTAACTCAAGCTTTATATGGTTTGAAACAAGCTCCAAAAGCTTGGTATGAAAGGCTTAATTCATTTATTTTACAAAATGATTTTAAAAAAGGGAAGGTTGACACAATTGCATTTGCAAAAAGGCACAATCAAGATACATTCATTATGCAAATATATGTCGATGACATTATATTTGGTACTACTAATGAATCTCTTCGTGAAGATTTTGCTAATTGTATGACTAGGGAATTTGAGATAAGCATGATGGGAGAGCTTAAATTCTTCCTTAGTATACAAATCAAGCAAACCAAAGAGGTATCTTCATCATCCAAGCAAGTACACAAAAGATCTACTCAAGAGATTTGGCATAAAGGGATGAAAAGTAACTAAGACACCAATGAGTGCTACTATCAAGTTAGACAAAGATGAATCGAATTAGCCAATTGATGAAAAGAGGTATAGAGGTATGATTAGTTCTCTCATCCATCTCACTACTTCTAAACCTGACATCATGTTTAATGTACACATGTGTGCTAGGTTTCAATCATGCCATAAGGAATCTCATATGAATGCTATTAAAAGGATTTTTAAATATTTACATGGCACATTGCACTTAGATTTATGGTATGCTATGAATTCATCTTTTAGTCTTTTAAGGTATTCGAATGCGGATTGTGCTGGCAGTTTATTATATAGAAAAAGCACTTCTAAAACTTGCCAATTTATAGGGAAATGATTAGTTTCTTGGTTTAGTAAGAAGTAAGTTTCAATAGCCTTATCCACCGTCGAAGCAGAATATGTGGCAATGGATTGTTATTGCACTTAAGTCTTTTGGATGAAATAATAAGTCAAGGATTATGGCAAAGATGTTGATCACATTCCTATCAAATGTGACAACACAAGTGCAATAAATCTTTCAGGAATCTCATCCAACACTTTAGGAGAAAACACATTGACATTAGGCATCATTTTTTTAGAGAACATGTCCAAAATGGTAATGTGGTGTTAGAGTTTATTGACACCAATCATCAACTTACAGATATTTTTACTAAATCCATTAATGAAGAAAGCATGAGCTTCATTAAGAGGGAGCTAGGGATGCTTGATGGAAGCTCCCTAGAGTGAAAATGATATCTCACTTCTTATTCCGTATTGTGTTTATCACTATGATTGAATGGTATGTTTGATATTTGTGGATGTTGATTATTTTGGATGTGTTAATTCTTCAAGCAATTGAGTTATTTTATGCCAATTTGCTAGAATTAATCATCATTACATTAAGTGGATCACAACTTAGAAGGCTAACTCTTTTTTTTTTCTCTATATTCGTTTTAGCCTTATAATTCGTGGTCACTATGATTAAATTGCAGTCATTATTTACAGGCAGTCAAACTTCTAATTCGCGGTCTCTATTCTTATTTGCCACCACGAATTCTTTCAAAATTCAAATTCTTTAACCATTAACTCCTTTGTTTTCTAAGGAATTTTTAACCGTTACATATAATTTTTGTAATTAACGGTTGCGACCTGAGGTTTACGATCATGAATTTGAGTAACCGTCAAGCATTGATTGATTTGACTATCAACCGATGTCAACCACTCATTTAATGCAATTTTTACCGTTTATTACCGGTTTTCATCAGGTTTTTGCCTATTTAAACCATCCCAACACCCTTTCATTCTACTTTTAACTTTTCTCTTCATCTATAACTCTTTTTCTCTCTCAAATCATTCAAACTCCCTCAATTTCCCTCAATGGCACCTAAGAAACTTTCAAGAGCAGTGAAAGGAAAGGGCATTGCCTAACCTTCCAACCCTTCTGCCCTTCACTTAATGAAGGAAATAAACAAAGAGGAGAAAGACTGATACAATGTCAACTCCAACAAAATAATCCAACCCAATAAAATTTCCTCAAGCTTTCTATTTGAGTCTCTAGGAATCAAAGATAAAATTCATATTTTCCTATCGAACCTATACTGGAACGAGTTTATGTTCAGGATGGACCCGGATATGAGGAAATCATCAGAGTTCACATGTATGGTCACTTTGAGCAGAAAAGCCAAATCAAAAGCAAGTTCGTATGGGTTAGTTTTTCAAGCTTTTAAGGACCTTTACTTTATTACTTTTGAACAACTCTCTAACCTCTTCAACCTTCAAGTGGGAGATGATATCCCTTTCATCATTTTTGCACTTAATAACATTTAATCCAAATTTTGGTCTGAGATATCCATTGAAACAAAACATTACCCAAAAACATCTCTGGCCAAATACATTTGCACCCTACCAAATTGGCTTCTTCACCATATTATCACTTTTTCAGTAAATGCTAGAGGTGATAGGAACGAAAAGGTTTTCAAAAAAAAAACCTAGCATTTTGTTTTATCTAAGAAAAAACAAACCCATCCAAATCGGTCGATAGCTTATGGATCAATTGATTCACATGAGTATGAAGCCCAATAGCCAATTTCTCCTACCCTTACATGTTACAACCATCTATCATTTTGTGGGAGCCTTTAATGAGGAAAAAGAGAAATCCCTCATAAAGAAATACTTGTCATCACACAACTTCCTTGATTTACCCTACCTCATCAATGTCAAGGCTATACATCCAGACACTTATATACACACCTTGGGATCAATTGGGCTAAAAGGCATAAGACTACTCAAAGCTCAAAGAGGAAGAGGCTTCTGATAGAGAAGGGTGCCTAACCAATCCCATCTCCCTAGCCTAAACCAAAGGCTAAGTCTTCTGCCATCTCCTCTGCTCAATTAACAAGAAATTGGACAAGGTAATGCATATGATCAAAAGGAGATTTCTTTTTCTTGCCTACCTCTACAGTCACTTAATGGAACTTCAAGAGAAGGTGGTTGTAACACCTTGCCACCTCATAGACTTTGAGGATTGAGAGGATACTCCAGAAGAGGAAGAAGACCAAAAGGTGGAAGAAAGGGATGAAGCACAAGTTGGACGAGTAGATGAAGAAGTTGGAGATTCCAATGATGATGATAGCTCTCCAATTTTCTAGTTTTGTTAGGCTTGTAATCTTTTTTGGTTTATTTTCTTTTGTTCTATTTATCTTTAGGTCTAAGTTTGTGATTCCATATCTTTGTGTTTTTGTTTATTTATATCAACAAAATTTAAAGCTTATCCCTTTTTGAACTTGTTCTCTTTTTTTTATCTTGACAAAGGGGGAGAGAAATAGTGAAAGAAATTATATGAAATAATTAAAGGGGAGTATAATTTAAGGGGAAGCAATCTCATTTTAGTTATTTGCATTTCAAATTTAAATTTGCATTTTATCAAGTATAATTTATTAAACTAAGTTAACCATCTCAACTTCACACTAATGCAACTCCTTATCCTTTGCGAAATCAATCTAAGTTGTCAAAATCAAAAAAGGGAGATTGTTGGACTAGGTTAGCCAAAACTCTTTTTTGATCCTAACAATATAGATTAATATGTTCTAACATTTTTTTAAGCATTGATTTTACAGTTTTTAAGATAAGTATGTGTTAGAAGTTGCATAGAAGTCTAAGTCTCAAGCATTATGAAAGGCATCCTAATTCGCAACCAAGAAATTCTAATTCGCAACCATTACCATGTAAGAAGAATGGATGACTTTGGTCCAGATAAATTCATGGAAGAAATCATTATCGCTACCTAAGTAAGAAAAGAATGAAAACCAAACAGTTGAATTTATGGTACACTTCGAATTAGGACTCGAGATCGCACATTTTGGAGTTGTTTAGAGGGAACCGAGTCCATGACCAAAGCTTGCCAAGTGCCCAAGATAACGGTTGAAATATCAAAATTTATGAGGGTGAAATAACCTTTGAGACCATGACCTACTAAAGAAATTTCTCCTTATCAAATAGACAGATTCACGGTGTCAATCACGTCTAAGAAGAAATTAGATCACGACACGACTTTTTGTTGAAAGAATGCAACAATTATTTTTCTTAGAAGACCAATGATAACATGCCATGTGGACTAACTGTTAGATACAAATGGGGTTCTCTACCATGATTTTAACTTTTTTAGTGCAAGACGTGTAATTCGCAACAGTGATTTATCAGCCACTATCGCAAATAGTGTCTGACAAACATTTAATACAAGATCTGTCTAACATTCCTTAGAGATTTAGACATAGTTTTTGTGTAACATCTCTTTGGTGATTATGGCCTATAAATACTCCACCAAACAGATATGAACACAAAAGAATAGCATTGAGTATAGCCAAACTCTTACAATTTTATTTCTCAACCATTAATTCTTTATATGTGAGTTGATATTGTTGGGTGTGAGCATTAAATACCATTATTATTGAATTTGAGAGTTAGCCTAGTTGAAAAACTCTTGTACTGGGTTAAGTATGAGCCTTTGGGAAAACACTAGAGAGGTCTTTTTGTGTGAGCCTTAAAATGCAAGTTGTAAAGTTGTGTGTGATCCAAAAAAAACACAATGTGTGCAAGTTTGGTTTGAGCTTGAAAACACTAGTTAGTGTTAGTGGAACACCCAATTGTAAGGAATTGGAGAATGGATGTAGGGTTTATTAACACCCAAACCACTATAAAATATTGTACGTCCATGTCTTCTCTTACTTCTTCTATTTACATATTCTTCACCTTACTTCCAAATTTTTAAATTCCTCACCAATTCAACCCTTTCTTAGTGCTTAAGTGCCAACAACTTATAATGATGAAATCAAGTAAATTCAGGAAACTAACATTTTGATGTGCCTCGTGGAACTTGTTTTGATAATATTGGTTGGTCATTATATTGCATTGTATTATTTTCTCCCTCCTCAATTTCATGAAAAGACGTAAGCAGCTCAACCATGGGTGTAGAAAGGAGTTGGTCGATGTAGGCACACCACTAAAGATCAAAGTGTGGCAATGTAAAAGGAAGAGGGTCATACCTTGTGAATAAGAATTTTCTCTTTAGTAGCCTTAATTCCTTTCCAACCTCTTTGACCGGTGTAGTTATTGAAAAATAGTAGCGCTTTATAAAATTATCCTTTACAGTGATATTAAGAGAAATAATAGAGTGATAGATAGTGATTAAGTGAGTCCTAACTCTCTTGAATAAAAATAAGGGTTGTAAACTTCACAACCACATTTATTGTTCCTTCCATTATCAATAGAAAGGCCAAAGTGAAGATTGCGACAAATGCAGCATAACCTAAGTGAAATGCGGTCAAGGGATTTTAACCAATCTAGACCAAATCTTGCAAAGGAATAAAGAGTTTAAATGGTCAATCAAAAGAAAGTTCATGCATGATTCTAAACTTGTTTTTAAAGTGAAAAGACTTAGGCTTTGCACTCAATAACAATTGACCATAAGAAGGAAGGGCTATGTCCACTGAATCAAAGTCTATAAGATCCTGTAACAACCCAGGAAAATAAACATGAAGCCATAAAAGCCAGATTGGATCACAAGAGTAGGAAAGTCTCTTAAAATGGGGTTATATCCTTTGACGAGATCATGAAGTCCCATGTGCAAATAAGAGAGCATCATTAGACTAATTGCAAAGCCTTAGCCATCGACTAAGCATGTGACCTACTCATAAACTTCCTTTAAATTTTTTGTAAAAGCGATACAAAACAAAAATTTTCAAAGAGAATACAAAAGGAAGGCAATATATACTGAAGTAGTAACTTCATTCGAATTTTTCATGTGAAATCTAATAAACTGGCCAGAAGAAAGGATTTATTTTGGATCCAACTGTACCTTGGGGGCTATAATATTCTCTATGGTCAAGATAGCACTTAAAAGTTCTCCAATAAGGGGTAGACCAGTGAGTGATGCTGAGTCATAAAGAGTAACCGAGAACATACATGGTCAAAGAAATATGTAGTTATGAGACTGTAACCAGAAGCTGATAGCTGCTCCAATGAGTCTGTTGTTCATGTTAATTTTTTATCTAGATAACTGGATGAGGTTGAAATTTCCAATTTGTTCCCATCTTTTCTTATGGACTAATTGAACGCAGTTAAGCCAAGAAATATACTCATAAAGATTATTTGGCCATGAACGAATTAGTTACTTTGCTTTACAAAAATGAATATTCAAATTGAGAATTTCTGACAAAAGTAGCTCATCTAAAGGTCAATGCAAGTAATTTCAAATTGCTTATATGTTATCATCAGTTAAAACTAGACCTAACACATATTTTTCATCTTGAAGTATGACAATGTCCTGGTCTTGATTTGATTTTGCTACTTCATGAAACTCTTGAATGCATTGAATAACAATCATAGTTGAAACTTGAATGCTCTTTCTCTTATTTTTGGCCATGATCAATTAACTTGAAAATAGAAAATTTTGTCACTGCATAATAGCCAAGTAAAATTCAAGTTAGGATATATTATTTAGAAAAAAAAAAAAGCAAGAGTTTGCTTTTAGTGAAGTGCAAAAGAAAAAGAGGATAAAAAAGCTTGATTTTGGTCAAATGCAAAAAAAAAAAAAAAAACAAACAAACAAAAAGAAAATTAAAAAAAAAGATTATTTTCCATTAAACAATGGCCAAATGAGGAAGTTGGCAAATAAAAAATGATGATAAGAAAAGGTGGGCCACCAAATTCAAAAGAGAAAGAGAGACCGTGAGACAAAGAGAGGCTTGCTTTTAGCCAAATAATTGACTAAATGTAAAAATTGACAAATTAAATTGATGTTAAAAAAGGTTGGTCATCAAAGTCAATATAAAAGTTTATTTATCTTTGTCTTCTTAGTGATTTTAGTCAATGGATAATGGAGTTGTCTAAAGAAAAATAGGATAAACCATAGGGTGAGAATTTAAAAGCTAATAAAATACGAAGTGCAAAGACAAAATAAAGTTGAGTTGTTTTTTGCGAAGAAGAAAAATTACTTGCTTGATTTCATCTACATTTAGATGAGAGTTGTTCATTATATGAGAAATTATTGGTAAAGAAAAAAAAATAATAATGAGTTGTTATTATTTAAAAAAGAGAGAGAGAGAGAAAAAGAAGGCTTAGATTTGAAGAAAGAAGATGAATTTTGAAAAAGAGACATACCTAGCTCAAATTTCATCTGCTAGGGTTTTATGCAAAGATTCCTACACATATTCACTTTGCTACTTATGAGTTATCAATAGGTAAAGAATGAATTTCTTGTGGAGACTAAAGAAGAAATATGAAGGGAAAGAAAATGAATGGATGAGTTTTGAGAGAATTGCTTGTATTATGGTCTTTACTCTTGGATATTTAGGATAACTTCAAAACCTTCTCCAAAAAAAAAAGAATAACTTCAAAACCAAAGAATAATAATAATAAAATATCTCTTCATTTTATTTTACGAAAACAAATGCAAAAAGATATTGGGGGAGGAGGCATTGATTGTTTATGATTTGGGTAATTTATATGCTTTCAGCAAGATTTGGTAAATTGTATTTTGTGGACCATGTGTAAAGCTCAAATATTATGTTGGAGATCACGAACCATAGTTTAAGGACCAAATGAGAATAATCTTTTGTGCTAGACCAATTATGTATTTAGCTTAGTTAAAAATAGCTATTTGGCCTGCAATATGGAATGGACTGTAGTCTCAAAGAGATTAGAGGCTATGTAATAGTGAAAATAATTTGTTTTATCATTATGGAATGGATTGTAGTCTCAAAGAGATTAGAGGCTATGTAATAGTGAAGATAATTTATTTTATCATGAACCTCTTCAACTCATATATTTAGAATAAAATTTTGATATTCTTAGAATTTTGAGAGATCAAAATCAAAATCCTACTAGGATACACACACACAAACACGAATGAAGCTTAGAAACTATAAAGCTCTCAATCCAACATAAATGCCTTTGGGATGCTTCATTATCGTCATTTTTCCCAATACATCAAATGGTGAATATTGTCTATAAAAGACATTCTCATTATTTATTTGATTCATCATACACACTTGAATCAAATTAAAGTTTTTTTTAATTTTAGTTTTTCTTTATTTGCAAAGTTCAGTTTAAAGGTTGAGAGAGATCTACCATGCTTTTAAAGGCTACATGGTCCAGTTTAAGCTTCCAAACTTTTAAATCCAGTTTTGGCTTTCAAAGGCTAAAACAAAAAGAAAATCATTCAATTATCATACTATATCTACTCGTTATAATTGAACCCAAACCCATCCTTTTTATTGCAACAAATCAATTTTGATCTGTAAGAATTATTTAGGATCTAGTACATGAATATAGAACACCAATCAATAGTTAGGTGGAAACGAATTTCATACTTGTTTGCACGTTAGATCCAAAAATATTTTGAGCCATAATTACAACCTCTGAAATTAAACACCAAGAAAATAGATCAAAAGAATGAAAATCAAAAGCTAAGTCTTCCTCTCATTGACCTTTTCTCAAGACGGCTATAAATGGGTGTAGCAACTAGGGTTAGGGTTAGAAGGCAGCAGAGAGGACTTAGTCTATTTATAGTAAATCTATCAGGCCCACCCATCAAAATTCTATATTAAATTAGGTCTATGTATGACTGTCTTCCATATCGGCCCACTAAAGGTGTCATAAGCTCATAACTCATTTGATCGTAATGTAATTGGGCTAACCCACTAATCAATAAACTATATTATTCAGTACATTTTATAAAATTAAAATAAACCAATAATTAATATTAGCCCACATAAAAATTCTAACATTCTTCCACTTTGGCAATATTAATTATGACATATTTATGTTTTATAAAAAATATTTTTTTGAAAATGACTCTCAGACTGAATAATTTAAACTCAAATATGACCACAAAATTTTAGAAAATATATAGTTTATTGATAAAATGACACATTAAATATAATCATGTTCATATTAAATTATCAATATCGGATCATGGCAGTAATTATGCCCCTTATTGACATAGTATTAATTCATAGTCATAAATATTGACAATTTAACCAATAAGGTTTCTGATATTGCAGTGTAGTAAGAAAATAGTACTCACATGTGATCAATACACTATTTTCCTTGTCAGTCCTCTAATTATTTCTCTTTCGCACATGCTCAAACGAGCAAGAGAGATTCACAAGGCTTCGCAATAAGGCTTTTGTTTCCATTTTAGAAATACACACAATATATGTTTTAGCCTTTGTTTCCAGAATTATAATTGAAAAACTAATTAATATAGCTTAAGATAATTACACTAAACTTAAACACATCACGCACAACTCATAGCATGCTATATATATTATATTGAATGTGCACTTATGCATAACAAACAACCACAAAGTACTTAACTCATATAAACAAATATATATGAATAGGCAATGTAGCGAAATTATTTAACTTAGATATTCATTTACAAGCACAAAACTCCCACTAACCAAACACATCAAAAGACTCTATAACACCCATATCACTAACATGTTTCTTTAAAATTATGGGTCTAAGTCCTTTGGTTAGAGAATCTGCTAACATCGAATCAGTACTAATGTACTCAATTTCAATGTCTCGTTTCTTCATTAAATCTCTTATTATAAGATATTTAATCTTCATATGCTTAGAACCACTTAAACTTTCATTGTTCTTAGAAAAGAACACAGCAGCATTATTATCACAATATAAAATTCTTTAACCATATAGCTTGTGTACTAGCACCATAACAAACAACAAACTCAGCTTGCATAGTAGAAGAAGCTGTAAGTGTTTGTTTGACACTCTTCCACGAAATAACACCACCAACAAGCATGAAAATATAACCCGAAGTGGACTTCATATTATCTTGATAGCTTGCAAAATCAGAGTCTGAATACTCCACCAGCAAGCATGGTTTGTTTCTCCATATTACTTTTAGGGTATTGCTCCTTACTAAATTTATCTCCTTTTATAACAGGAGTATCACCACCTTTGCAAGATTACTTATTAAATCTACTAAGCACATGATCAATATAGGCTTTTTGAGAAAGACCCAATAAATGATGAGATCGATCATGATGAATCTTAACACTTAAGATAAAAAATGCCTTCCCAAGATCTTTCATATCAAAAATCCTAGAGAATGACAACTTAATCTTACAAATCATCCTTATGTCATTACTAGCCAACAAAATATCATCAACATAGAGAATAAGAAATATAAATTTACTCACACTGATCTTATGGTAAATGTTTTGATCTATCTTATACTATGTGAAATCAAGTAAAGTGAGTATCTCATCAAATTTGAGATACCATTGATGAAAAGCTTGTTTGAGACCATATACAGATTTCTTTAGCTTATAAACCAAGT
>CATIWR010341050.1:0-21859 GCA_949677035.1 Omphalea diandra
TATAACATTTAAAAAAAAAATCAAAATCAACAAAAAATTTATTTTTATGGCTTTTTTTGTTTAATGTTTGGTCCCCCCCCCCCCCCCCCCCCCCCCCCCCCCCCCTTCCCAAAAAAAAAAAAAAAGGCTAAATGTTTCTAACATTTCGTGTTTTTCTTCTTATATCACTTTCGATTTGGTGTTGATAGTAAAATTCATATCCATCAATGTCTTTTGAGGATGGAGTGCTTTTATGCTTCATTTGATCTTCCTTTGCATTTTGCATGCCTTTCCCTTTATTTGGCGTCATAGTGCTTCCAAATTGGTGAATCAAATGCTTGCCTAGTTTGTATGCTAGCGTCCATTATTTTGATGTTGATTTTGCTAGTGGTTTTCTTGTTATAGGTTTGGCATGCTTGTTGGATAAAGTTCTACTTGTTGCACCTATTACCTTTACCATATTCCTTGTAATGGGAATTTTTTGGGAAAATTTAGCTTTACTCTCACTTAAAATGAAATTCATGCTTGCGTATGTAGTAGGCCTTTTGTTCCTTATGTTATCCTGCATAAACATTTTCATAATTCTTAAATGATGCAAATTGTTCCAAAAATATGCAAATTAAGAAATAACTCTATGAAAATTACCTCAATCACATTCTGAGCATTAATTAGCTCATCTTCTTCTAATACAATAATTGATTCTAATAAAATATCAATGTCACTCTTTTGTGGAGGTTGGGGAGGATTGATGACCTAACATAACATTTGCAATCTCATTAAATATTTTTCATAAGTTTCACTCTCATTATGTATATATCAAACAAATAATTATAGGTGTTATAAACATAGACTGAGTTTGTTGGCTGACAATTGAAGCATAACAATGTCAGTAACTTGCTAACTTTAGTGATCTTTCTCTTATATTTTTAGTCTCAGTAAGTGATGGATTAAAGATGTAATCATTTGCTATTTATGTAGATTCTTGTCATGATTAGGATGAAGGCTAGAACTTAGTGTGATTTAAAGAAAGTAAGGATATTTTGTAATTTTATCCAAATACTTACATCAGGCATCCATTTCACAATGCTTAGTATTAGATTAATTTTGGGACTTGGTTGACTGCTTGTTACTTGACTATCATATTAGTTCTTGTTTCTTTTACTCTTTGATTGCATTATTAAAAAAGGACAACTTTAAGGTTTAAGTGACATAATACCATGTAACATATACAATGTAAATTGTGTGCACTTACATTTCTTTAACAACTCTTACCATTTTAACTTTAGCTTTTGCTGTTGCAATTTCTTTGCTTTGTGCCTCTTTTTTATTGTCTTAGTAATCCATAAATGGTGCACTTAATAATTGAGCCCTTTTTGCTTACTTTATTATTTTTTGCTACATTTTCAATCTCTTCGAGTTCGAGCCTCCTTATCTTTGCCTTTTTACTTTGATTTAGGGGGTGGTCTAAATGGTCTCTTATCACTTTTATGCCATAATTCATATCTATTTATTGGGTTAATGTAATGTGAATAACTCTAAGATATGCATCCACAATATAGGATTCATCCATATAAGATTCAAGGTTTTCTTTATTCATCATCAGTGCATTGACAACATATGCATAAGAAATTCTAGTTAAGTCCCACCTTTTACAACTATAGGTTCTAAGCTCTTTGTCTACCACATACTAACCCTTTTGGCTCCACAACCTGAAACTTGTTACCTCTATCTTATATTGAGGTGTGAATTAAACTTAACCCCTTAATCTTCTCATACTTTTTTTGGATTTTTGGACACAAAAGTCCCTTAACTTTTTTTTCATCAAATCCTTCTTAGTATGTAACCTCGTCATCAACTTTGTCTTAATAATCTCTAACATGGCCATTATCATTTTACCCCTTGTTTTAAGTATATAACTATATATAACTATTAAAGCATTCATATAAATTATTCAGTAGAATACCATCCTTAGTTTGTGTCATTAAATATGACCTAAACCAAAATTCTGGTGGTCTACAACAAAACCATTGATGAGCAGCCTCATTCTTCTTAACCAATGCATCCATAACAAAATTGAACTTCTGACCAGAGCCTGCTCTAGTACAATCCCATAACATCTCCTTATTCTTTTTCCTCTAATACAATCCCATAACATGTCTTTATTCTTTTTCCCTATAATTTTCTTTCTAAAATTTGTATTTATATGTCTTACACAATGTCTTTCTCAACAGTAGGAAAAGCCCCATCCAAGTCAAGAAGTAAACCCTGTAATTTATAAATCACATGCAATTATGATTCATATGATTACCAAACAAAGAGATTATAAAAAAATAATGAAACTGGCCTTTTGTTTATTTGACATAAAGGTCCAATGCCATGGATTTCTCTGAATTCCAAAGTCTTGTGCAAACAATCATAGAAACCAACTCCATGATTCTTTGATTTATTTTCTATACACAACCCATGCAATAGGAAAGATGTAGTCCTTTGCATCATTACCAACTACTGTAAGTAACTGTCCACCATACATACCTTTAAGCAAACACCTATCCAAATTAATAATAGGCCTATAACTTGTCTGAAAGGTAGTCTTTAAAGGACTAAGGCAAATATACACTTTTTTGAAGACATTCTCATAATCCTTATCTATCCAAAACTTAGTATTACTTCCTGGGTTTGTTTTAAAGATCTTAAGATTATGGTATTTTAACCTAGTTATTGCCTCTTTCTTACCCTATTTATCATTTGTTGTGCTAAACTCTTAGCCCTCTAAGCCTTAGTTTAAGTGACATTTATTTAGTAATTATCATTCATAATGGCTATGAACCCTTTTTATGTCTCTATTAGGATATGATCTAAATGTTTCTAGATATCTCCTAGCAAGCCATTTGGTTGTTACATGTCTTATATGATGGTCCATAAAGTAATCATGTTTTATTATTCCTGATTTTGTTTAGATTGTTGCTTTATCATTGGACATATGACTAGCCCATAAGTACCAAGGACACCTCTTTTTGCATATGGCATGCATCTAAGTTGGTTATTAAGACCAAAAAGCACTTTGTACCTATTTAAAATTGAACACATCCTCATTGCTTCCTTAAATTGCTCAAATGATAAGAATTTCATACCCACAATCAATATAGGACAAGGCCCATCCCTGTCCTCATTAAATTTATGATATCTAGCTCTTTTAACACTACTATCCCTATCACTATTTGTGTTAGATGCATTTAAAAGCTTATTAAAAGAACTATAAATTGATTCACTATCTTCATCTACTTCTATCCTTTTCAAATATATCATGTTTAATAATTTTCTTGAAACCTTTAGTGGGCTTACCCCTTTCTAAACTCTATATATATACTTTTCAAATAAGTCATCTTCATCCTTCACATCATTATCACTATCATGAAATAGAGTCACCATAAGAAATTTAGTGTTTTGTTATAAAATAATTTATCACAATACATATTAAATTTGTCACTGTAAATATATTGTGATAAAATTAATTTAGTTACCACATTTGTCAAAGCAACCTTGTCTCAATATATATTGTAATGATTTATATTTTATCACAATGGTACATAGCTTTGATGACAAATATATTTATCATGAGAAAAAATTCTTATAGTGATAAAATTATTTTTTTTGGCAAATAAGTTTGTCATAAAATTCATATTCATTTTAAAATAATATGTCTTGTCACATATCTAACTTATGATTTGACATCATAACTTCTACACATATTGATTGATGTGGAGTTAAATGTTAGTTCACTTTGACATTGAAATTGTGTGGATTAAGGTACTTCTCAATAGTCACTCATCTTTGAATTTTTCCATAGTTGGCAATTTTAACTGCAGAGTTTTGAAGTATGATCACTCATATCCTTCTAAAAACCATTGATTATTTAATTTATCGTACTATAGTCCTTGGAATGCCTATTGACTCCCACATGATCAACAATTGTTATTCAAGATAAAATTATTAAAAAAGAAAAAGCAATAAAATAAAATATGAAATATTAAGTTATTTTATTTAAACTCAAAATGATTATACTATATTCAATTATAAATTTCGAGATGTAATATATTATTTATCAATTTACAATCTCAATTCTAATTAAAATTCAAAACATCACCTTTAAACAGTAACAATATCAATAATTTATTTCTATATCAGAAAAAAAATTAATTTACTATTTAAAAATTTATTAGATATATCTTATATTATTTAGCATTTCTAAGAATATACAAATTTTTATGTTAATAAAAGTAATTTTTAAAATACTTAATTTATGGTTTAATTTTAATCTTGAATGTTATAAAAAAATAAAATTGACATATCAAAATTTGGCATTTGCAAATATTTTTCATTTAATGTGATAAGTTATTTTGAAATAGAATATTATTTATTGTGATAAAATAATTTTATAATAATACCTATAATTAAATATAGTGATAAAAAGTATTATGCCAAAACTATTTTCTCATTACATATAATTTTACTTTTGGTGTCAAAATTTTAATGCAATTATTTTTTATACTAAAACAATGTGCCTTTCTATTCTTACATATTGTGACAAAATATTTTGTCATAATAAATAATTATTTATTATGATAAATAATTTTATACTAGTTTATTGATATATTAAATCTAATGGCAAAAGGACTATTATGATAAAATTAATTTTTCATTATACATAATTTCACAGGTGTAAACAACTTAGCATCATGATTTCATGATAAAAAATTATGATGAAAAATTTTTGTCGTTGTATTTTTTTTTATACTCACTTATTATGATAAAAACATTTGTCAAGTTTTTGTTATGTCACAAGTTAATCAATTTTTATAAAAATTGTGATAAATTTTAATTTTATCACGATAAGATCACACGTTGTAAGAATGCTAATTTCATCATAAAAGTTTTAGTCATAAGAAGCAAAATTTTTTGTAATGAGTGGATTAATAATGTAATCTTCTTCCTTATCATCACTTTCCTTACTTTCTTCACTAACTCTTATTGCAACTAATTTATCCCCTTGAATAGTATTCCCAAGTATTGGATACTCCGAAGTAACATTAATTTATGTTACATCCATAACTCTACTATTGTTAGCCCTTCTTATGTCTATACAAACCTAATCATTTTATGTTAGATAAACAACCATCACCTTACTTCCATCAAACATTAAAGGTCATTTCTAATTCATCATTGTCATTCTCTAATGTTATACGCCTTTCATAATATATGATTTCATTCTAAAAATAATTTAAATTTTTAGTTAAATTACGTTGAAACCCATATTTTTTTTATTTCTAAAGTGAAAGCTTATTAGGGCTATAATAATTTTTTTAAAAAAACATACTCCCTCCCACTATGATGCATATGAATGCTAAAATATTCATAATTCTTTTTTGCACATACATAAAGAATTAAAACAAAGACTTATAAATATATATAAAACTCATTGCAGACACTAGCCCAATATACAATACCTACAAACATCTATAATTTAATCAATCTAAATAGGCAAAAACACTATATTTAAATTTATGCAATCATTAAGAATACTTGTATAAACCCATTGCACGATACCTTCAAACATCTATATTATATGCAATCATAAAGAATACTTACGTAAACCTTACGTGCATAGACCTTATACATATATCAAACCCCATAAAATAAACACATGCATAAAATTTCCATTATAGAAAAGAAAGCCCTTTATTATAGAATCCCTTTAAACTAATCCTTGAAATAAATAAATATATGGACAACCTCATATCCCCATAAGAAAAAAAAAAACATACACAAGTACACATAATAAATAAACACATTGACAATTTCATATCCATCCAAAGAAGCAAACACATATAATTTTGCATATAATTTTATTCAAATAAATTATGGATTCATACCATATATTGGGTTTCATAATTATGAGGCCTACAAATCCAATCCATAACTTAAAACTTTGTCAATAACCCTTAGAATCACTCAATTATACTTTTAGTTGCACCAAACCATCAATGAACTCTTATAAAATCACTTGCAATTATTATGTCTTCTCACTTTTCTCCAAGAAAAAAAAGAAAAGAAAATTAGGTCTAACTTCTTTATGTGTCCCACCTAAAATTTCACAGCTAAAACAACCTCATTTATCCCCACCAAAATGAATGTGGCCAATTAAGGAATCAATGAAAGTATTTGAGAGTGAGAGGGAAAGAAATCGTGGTTGAGGAGGACGAAAGGACATGAGACAGAGAGAGCCTAGAAAGAGTGAAACACTAATTAAAAGATTTCAAACTCAGTAAATTTACTTAGGAAGTGTCCACTTAGTGATTTGGCAATTATTGCCATATCATCATCTATGTGTGATGCCTCATTAGCACTTGTCCTTTGAGTCATCCTTTTTTATTTATAAAAAATGCCTTGTTGACATTTAGGTAACTAGTAGATGTTAATTTGGCCAGAATTTTCAAATTGAAACAAGAATAAAGTTTCAACGATTGAATTGAATAAAATTGATTTTTCACGTCATTAATAGATTTTTATAAAAGTTCAATGACCACTGATTTAAATTATCCTATAATAAATAATTTTTTTAAGGCCTAATGATAACAAAAAAAAAAATTAAACTTTATCACAACTTTATTATTATATTTAAAATTTTAAAATAGTTTATAATATTTAAATTTTATATATTAATTGTAATTTTACCCATTGATCAAAATTACATATAAAAATAATTTTTCTTGCTATTATAAATAAAAATTAGTTTTTTGACTTTTGTAGAAAAAAAAGGTGGGTAAGATAATAGAGAAAAATGAAGGGTGTTCCTTTGTAATACTACTTAAAATACATTTTTTTAGTGGGTATAATTGTAATGAATATCTAAATATTGGATATAATTATCTATTTTAAAAGGATTAGATATAATTATCAGTTTATGATAAGATTTGAATTAATTTAAATATTCTAATACATTCAGATTGCTTGATTGTAAAACAATTAGATATTTTGATTATTAATACCAAAGAAAGTGCACGAAAAATGATATAAGACTAATGTTAACAATTTGTCCCCCATCCGTCCAAGGGATATATTAATATCAATTCAGATTTTAAATTTCACTGAGATTCATTAGTGGAAATCACTTAGCATAAAATTTTTTCAATAATAAGCAAGTTATACCTAGTGAATACAAATACTAAGTTTTATAGCTAAAAATATTAAATTATTCTGATTCTCTCTATTCTCACATCCAGTATTTTCTCTATTGTAGTATACGGGGCTGCCATTGACTTTTCATGACTAATGTTGGCCCAATTTTTTCTTATTTTTAATTTTTATTTAATAAATTCTCTATTTCATTAAATCTATTGAATTTTTATTCAAATATATTGAACATAGAGTTAGTTACTTCTTCTTTTATGAAGTTTTTAGTTTGTTTGCTTAAATCTAAAATTAATTTCAATTTTTTTTAGAATTTTTTATTCCCTTTTATTGTTAATTTTCATTAGTATAGTGTCATAATTCTTTTTTGAAAGTCTTGTCATGAATGTATTGTTTTTTAATTTATAATGAGAAGATGATTCAACAAGTGTAAGTCCTGATATCTATAATAGGTTTGTGTTTAGAATCTTAGGCTTTATAATTTGGTCTAACATTTTAAGGTGATATCTCTACTATTTATTTCTTTTAAATGTACAATTTCATTTGAGAAATTATTATATCATAAGGTTTTGTATCTCTATATTATTTTATTTTTTCAATTAATGAAATTATTTATTTCTTTTAGAAAAAAATAAATACTTCAATTTTATGCAAAAGGGCAAATTAGTAACATTTACACCCCATACAAGTCTTATATGGACTTAAGCTTCACTCATATCAAATAATGACTCTTAAATCAAACCTTGAGCTTGATTACCCAATCCTAATACTTAATACTGGTAATAAGATATAAAGAGTAAACTTGGCCAAGGACTGATTCTAAATCAAAATTGAGCTAGTTGGTTCAGAATCGGCCCATAACCTTAAGGGAACCGATTCAGGGTCAGTTCCCCTTTTGATGGAATCAAAACCAACAGTTCCTGAACTGAACTTGATTGTTTTGGTTCCAAACCATATATATATATATATATATGTGTGTGTGTGTGTGTGTGTGTGTGTGTGTGTGTGTGTGTGTGTGTGTGTGTGTGTTGCAATGGTGATATGACCGTTGTAGCATTTTTTGACCATTGACATTTGGATAATAAGCATCCTACCCAAGTGGCGGTTAAGAAGACACAAACATAAATTTCTAGGTAAATAAATTCTTCTTCTTCTTCTTAATTATTGAAATATTCTGATAAAAATTAAAAAAAAAAAAAGAATTAACAAAAATGATTAGCATGGAACATTTATCTTTTAGTTTTGGTGAAAAAGTTGGTTTTGTTAATTATTGTCAAAATGCTTTAAATTTTGTGCAAAATGTGTTCCTAGAAATACTTTGAAACGTACTCTTGTTAATATGTACAAATAAGAAAAAAATGCGTAAAATATTTTAAAATTTAAATGGATGTATTTCTATTTGTAGTGATATTTGGAGTGATCATTGGCAAATGCATTCATATATAGGCATCATATGTCATTGGATTGATAATAAATGGATGTTGCAAAAAAGAATTATTTTATATAGAGTTTTTGATGAATATCACACCGCTAATAATAATTTTAGAATGATTAAAAATGTTTTTGAAGTATATAGTTTAGTTAGAAATTTTTTTTTCTCTCTTTTGATAATGCAACTACAAATACTATTTCAATTAATGAATTGCAAAATATTTGTCAACCTAATATTGACGGTAGATTTTTTTCATATTAGATATGCATGTCATATTTTAAAGTATGTGTACAAGATGGTATTAGATCTTTAAAAGTTGCAATTTCTCCAATTAAAAAGGCATTTTTTTTTATTTATGGACACATTCCCAAGTAATTAAATCATGAGGTAAATTTTGTAAGGAAAATGGTAAAGGATCAAACAAATTTTCAAGAGATGTTTTGATTCGTTGGAATTCAACTTATGAATTGCGCAAGGAGTCTTATGGATATAAACAATTATTGTGCACATTTATTTCCAATAATGCGACACAAGTTAATTCATATCCACAAAATTAGGATGTTTGCACAAAACTTTTGGATATTTTAAAAGTTTTTAATCATGCAACATATGTTTTAAGTGGTGTTTATTAGCCAACATTTCATCTATTATTAATTGAATGTATTAATGTTGTTGGTGCATTACAAGAGTATGAAAATGATGTTGTTTTAAAAGAATCAATTTTATTAATGAAAATGAAATGGTTAAATTATTTTAAAGAAATTTCATTAATTAATCCTGTTGCATGTGTTTTTTTATCCTAGAACTAAAATAGATGGTTTATATGATTATTTAACTTTTATTGTTCTTGTCTAGGTTTTGATCTTCTGAAAATATTGATAATATATTTGATGTTGATAGAATAATTAATGATGTTAGAAAAATAGTTGTTGATTTATTTATAAAAAATAGTATTTTTTATGGATTACCTTCTACCGATTCTTCATCATCTTCATTATCTTCTACGACTAGTGAAGTTTAGGGTGAGCTAAGTAAAATTAGTGTGGATGGTCAACTAATGTTGCAACGGCATAAAAGGCTTAGAGGATCATTCAGTTCATCTCCTTAACTTGACATTTATCTAGCCACTACATTTGAGTTTGGTGATAGCAAAATAGGTAAAGATTTTCCAGTCCTTGAATGATGGAGTCAACACCAAAATACTTTTCCTATCTTATCACAAATTGCAAAAATTATTTTAACAAGTCCAGTCTCAACAATTGTTATGGAACAATCTTTTAGTGTGGGAGGAAATATAGTGGATGATACAAGATCTTTGATAATGATTATTTTAGCATATATTTTTAGGTTAGGAATTAGAAATTCTTTTAGTTTTTCATAATATTTGTATTCTAGAATAAGTCAATTTATGTCTCTTATATATTTGCACAAGAATCTCTTAAAAGAAACCCTAGCAATCTTGTATGGGATATTGCATGGCCCATGCGTTGGACAATACAGGGATACAAAGTTGACAAAGCTAGCAATGCATATTTGAGTTAATAGTTAAGTGTATGGGCAGTTGCATGACCTATACCTTAGGTTATGCAAATTGGCAAGGAAAAAATCGCTAAATGCAAAAGGAGGCTTCCTTTTAAGTAACAAGGAGACCGGATGGGAGGAGCATTTTGGAGAGGAAAAGAGCCAGATTTAAGGAGATAAATTCAAATCTTAGATCTATACCAATTCTGTGAGAGAAATTGAAAGAATTTAGAGAGTTTTTCTTAGGGATTCATTGTTTAGAATTAGATTACTCTCTTTCGGATTTTCTTCTTTTAATTTCAATGGGTTTCTTCATATTTGTTTCTTTTTCTTATTCTTCTTCTAGAATGAACTAATTTTCTTATTTTAGGGATTAAGGTAAAACCCAATATTTTCCCATGATTATATGAAGAGATCTTTGTTTCAATTATGTTGGGTTCCTTTGATTTAATGTATTTGAGCTTGATTGACTTGAGAGTAGATATAATCTCAATAGTAATAAACTTAATTTTGCTTAGAAAGACTATTGGATAATTTAGAAAATATATCTTCAAAGAGTAACCCAATTAAATGAGAAATAAAACCTTTAATATAATTATGGAAGGCTATTGTGGTGAACTCGAGTTCCCTAGAAAATCATTTGCATAAGAGTTTTCTTTCATTTAATTTTTATTGCCAACTTATTTTAGAAATTTTAGATTTTAGATTAAATATTTTTTTATAATTTGGTTGCTAAATAATAGAGAAATTTAGTTCTTTAATACTTGTGAAATTCAATCCTCGTGGGAATGAGCTCTACTTCTCATTATATTAATTGAAGCGATTTATGCACTTCCAAGAGTTTTACACACAACAAGTTTCTTTTGGCACCTTTATTAAGGATTGATTTTTCATAATATCAAATTTTCTTAAGATTTCTATTAATCTAGTATTTAATTTTTGCATTTTCAACAATTATGTAAGCTTAATTATAGCTCCTTCTTTTGATAGGTGAGGCTTTTGGTGTATGTGAATTCACAAAGTTTCAAACTATTCAAATTTGATCCTGAAATCAAATACACATTTCACATTTGAAGGTGAATCCAAAAACAAAGAAGGATTTTGCTTATGAATACTATGGCTAATGAAAGAAGACCAAGAGTTTTGAGAATTTGCCATGTCGTAAACATTAGAGGTTCAATCAAGCATTGCGAAACTAGACGTTGCTAATAATAATTTTGAAATTAAACTGGCAATGATCCAGATGGTATAACAAAACACATTTGGGGGTGAAACAACTGAAGATCTGAATGCCCATGTCACTAATTTCTTGGAAATATATGTTACCTTCAAGATTAATGGGGCAATAGATGATGCAATCTAATTGTAATTATTCCCTTTCCCTTTAAAAGGTGGCACCAAAAAGGTTGATGAATTCTATGGCACCTAACTTTTTTGCCACTTAGGAGGATCTCTCTAAACCTTTATTGGCAAAATATTTTCCATTGAGTAAGATCGCGTAATTGAGGCAAGAAATTGCAAGCTTTTAGCAAGAACCATGTGAGACATTATATGAAGCATGAGAGAGATTTAAGGAGTTGCAAAGAAGATACTCACATCATGGCTTACTAAATTGGTTGATCATTCAAACTTTCTATAATAGGCTTGACTATTCGATACATATAGTTATAGATGCCACAACAGGAAGTGAATTCATGGGGAAATCAATTGATAATACTTATGTTTTTTTAAAATAGATGGCTTCAAACAACTTCTAATGGGAAAGCGAAAGAGGAGTCAATAAAAGGGTTTCAAGTATTTGTGATATTAATGCTTACACTATACTAAATGCTAAGGCGGATGCTTTTGTAAAGAAACTTGATGGAGTGAGTGTGCATGCTATTAACACACCAATGATGAGTTGAGAATGGTGTGGGGAAGGATAGTCGAGTTCTGAATGCTAAATAGAGAGTTCTTTTGCTCAAAATTCTACCAAACACGTGTAATATATTTCCAACTTCAATAAGTAGTCCATAATCCTTATACTAACACCTACAACCCTAGGTGGAGGAATCATCCTAACTTTTTATGGAGTAAGCAAACTAATCAAGCCAAACCTTCTCATCCTCCTAGTTTTCCTCAAAGGCAACAAGGTGGTATACCTATAGGCCAATATATTCAACAAGAGGAGAAATAACCTTAGGACATGCAAACATTCTTGATTAAGAAATTTGAGAAGGTAGAGACAAAATTAGATAAGATAGACAAGCTTGAGTTGAGGGTGAACTAAGTGGAGCAATATAATCAGAATTTAGAGATGAAAATCAAGCAATTGGCAAACAATTTTAGTGTTAGAACATAAGGTTCATTGCCAAGCAAGATTGAAATCAAGCCAAGAGAGCAATGCAAGGTATTAACCTTGAGGAGTGGCATGGAGATACCCAACCCCTCACATAAGGACAAGGGTGAGAATGAGAAAACAACCATAAAAATAATAAAAATTTTTAAAAATCTTGATATTTAGAATAAAAAAATTAAGGGACAGTAGCAAATTTCATTCCAAATGAGAATGATAAGGTGGAAAAAGCTAAAGAGGATGAAGGAAGTAAGCTTACACTAGTAAAACCATATTTTTTGTCGATTTCTTTTTCTCAAAGGCTACAAAAACAAAAGCTAGACAAGCAATATGCTAAGTTTTTGGAGATGTTTAAGCAACTTCAAATCAATGTTTCATTTCTCAAGGCTTTGGCACAAATGCCCATATATGCAAAATTCCTTAAGGATCTTTTATCCAATAAGAGAAAATTATAGCAATTTGAGATAATAACCCTTTCGAAGGAGTGTAGTGCCATAATTCAAAATAAGCTTCCTCCCAAGTTGAAGGATCCATAGAGTTTTTCCATCCTTATCAAATTTTTTATTGCAAATTTGATAAAGAACTGTGTGATTTAGGTGCTAGTATTAGTCTAATGCCTCTTTCTGTTTGCAGAAAATTAAATCTTAGTGAGATCCAATCAACCATAGTTACCTTATAATTAACATATCGCTCTATAAATACCTAGTTAAAATAGTGGAAAATATTCTCATGCGAGTGGGAAATTTCTATATTTTAGTAGATTTCATCATTTTATACATGGATAAGGATGTAAAAACACATTTGATTCTTGAAAGACCATTCTTAGTGACTACGGGGGGCCATAATGATGTAAAGAAGGGCAAACTCACTTTAAATGTGATGGGACAATCTATAGAGTTTAATGTTTTTAAGGCAATAAAATGACCCTATTCCATTAAAGATTATAATAGAGTAGATGCAATTAATAGCTTGGTACAAGAAGTATTTCAAAAGAACCATCATGAAGATCCATTTGAAGTTTGTTTGGTTCAAGGGCCATCACCATCACATGAGAATTATGAGGTTGCAAGTGTAGCCCATTTCTTAGAAGTAAATCTACCATTGAAAAATTTCAAGTTTGAGGAATTGGGATAAGGTAAGACTCTTCCCCCTTATTTTATTGAAAAGGCTTTAATTTTGGAGCTAAAACCTCTTCCTCTTCATTTAAGGTATGTTTTTCTTGGTGAATACTAGACCTTACTTATGATTATTTCATCTCATTTAACTAAAATGTAGGAAGAAAAATTTTAAGAGTGTTAAAGAAAGGAAGAGAGCCATAAGATAGACTATTACTGACATTAGAGGGATTAATCCTTTTTTCATGCATAGAATTCTCATGGAGGATGATCACAACCCATCCATTGAGCACTAAAGGAGATTAAATCCTGATATGAAGAAGTGGTACGGGCTAAAATTTTAACTCTTAGATGCATGTATTATATACCTAATATCCGATAACTCATGGCTGAGTCTTGTGCAAGTTGTACCTAAGAAAGGTGGGATAACAGTAGTTATTAATGAGTAAAATGAATTGATTCCCATAATAATGATTAACAGGTGAGGACAATGTATAGATTATAAGAAACTTAATAAAGCCACTCGAAAGGATCATTTTCCCTTGCCATTCATTGATCAAATGCTTGAAAGGCTTTCGAGCAAGGCTTATTACTACTTCTTAGATGGTTATTTTGGGTATAACCAAATTCTCATTGATCCAAAAAACCAAGAGACAACTACCTTTACTTGCCTTCATGGAACATTAGCTTTTAGGAGAATGACGTTTTGTTTGTGTAATTCACCAACAACATTTCAGCGGTGTATGACAGTAATTTTTAATGATTTTGTTGAGAAAACTATGGAAATTTTTATAAATGATTTTTTTATATTTGAAGATTCTTTTGATGCACATTTAACTAATCTTTCCATGGTTTTGCAGTGTTGTAAAGAGATAAACCTAGTCTTAAATTAGGAGAAGTGCCATTTCATGGTACAAGAAGGTGCGGTACTTGGACACAAGGTATCCACAAAAGGTATTAAGGTGGATAGAGCAAAAATAAAGATTATTAAGAAGATGCTTCCATTTTTATCTATCGAGGGAGTACGAAGTTTCCTTGGTCATGTAGGATTTTATAGTCATTTTATTCAAGATTTTTTAAAAATTACAAAACCTTTTTGTAACTTGATTAATAAAGATGTTGCATTTAATTTTGACTAAGAATGTTTTGATACTTTTATTGGCTAAAGAAGGCCTTAACATTAGCACCAATCATAGTAACCCATATTGGAGTCAACCATTTGAGCTCATGTGTAATGCGAGTGATTATGCCATTGGAGCTGTCTTGGGCCATAAAAGGACAAGATAATGCATGTGATTTATTATGCTAGCAAGACACTTAATGAAGCTCAAGTGAATTATGCCACTATGGAGAAAGAGCTATTAGCCATAGTGTATGCATTTGACAAATTCATGTCGTATTTGGTGGGTTTAAATGCCATAGTGTATATAGACCATGCTACCATTAAGTACCTATTGAACTAGAAAGATGCCGACATAGTCTCATATGCTAGGTACATTTATTGTAACAATTCAATCTTGAGATCAGGGATAAAAAGGAGACTAAAAATGTTATTGTCAATCACTTGTCTTGAATTTAGCCTCAAGAAATTGAAAATAGCAATTTAGATATCAAGGAAGCATTCCTAGATGAACAACTCTTTGTGCTTAATATTGAAACACCTTGGTACACAAATATTGTTAATTATATTATAAGTGGAATTGTACCTTTAGACATGGCATTTTAGTAAAGGAAAAAGTTTCTGACAGATTATAGATATTATTTTTGGGAAGAGCCTTTTTTATACAAACACTATGCTTATGCCCATATTAGAAGATATGTGATGGAGGAAGAGATTTATGGTATTCTAACTCATTGTCACTCATTAGAAAGTGGTGGACATTTTAGTACCACTAACACAATTGCAAAGATCTTACAAAGTGGTTTTTATTGGCCTACGATGTTTGAAGATACATTAAAATTTGTACATTCTTGTGATTATTGCCAAGGAAAGGGTAATATCTTGAGATGCTAGGAAATGTCGTTGAATAACATCCTTAAAGTAGAATTGTTTGATATGTGGGGCATCTATTTCATAGGGCTTTTCCTTCCATCTTATGGGCAACTCTATGTCTTAGTTATAATATATTATGCATCTAAATGGGTTGAGGCACTTGCATCACCAATAAATGAAGCTAAGGTGGTGACTAGGTTTATTAAAAAATTCATTTTTTCAAGGTTCGAGTGCCCAGAGCTATTATATGTGATAGTGAAACTCATTTTTGTAATAGGTAGTTTGAAACCTTGTTCAAGAAATATAGAGTCACTCATAAGATTGTAACCCCACACCATCCACAAATAAATGACAGGTAAAGATTTCAAATAGGGAATTAAAGCACATCTTAGAGAAGACAGTGTCAAATTGAAGCACATCTTAGCATGTCCCCTTATCATCTAGTCTTTAGGAAGGCCTATCACCTTCATGTAGAATTAGAGCATAAAGCATACTAGGCTATTAGGTTGCTTAATTTTGATCTCAATAAGGTTAGAGAGAAGCGTCAACTTTAATTGAATGAGCTGGATGAAATTCGAATGAATGCTTATGAGAGTGTTAGAATTTACAAGGAAAAAATGAAAATTTGGCATGATAAGCACATTCACAAATGTTCATTTGAAGTAGGACAACATGTGTTACTATTCAATTCTAGACTTAGACTCTTTCTTAGGAAACTAAAATCCTGATGGTCTGGACCATTTATAGTGGTATCAGTATTTCATATGGAGCTATAGAATTATAAGGAGCATATACAAATATATGTAAAGTAAATGGACAACGAGTCAAGCCATACTACTATAGGGAGGTAGTGTAAGCAAGAGAAATCCTTCTCCTAAATACACCAACAAAATAAAATTTAGGAAGAGTTAAACTAATGACTATAAACAAGCGTTTGTTAGGAGGCAAACCAATGAATTTTAATTATCTTATTATCATTTCAGTTTATTTACTCTAATTTCTACATAATTTGCATAGTTAATTTTTAGATATAGTATATTTTTAATTTGAAAATAAGAATTTAAGTTAATTTTTATGAATTTAGTATAATACATTACTTTTTATAATTCCTTTTTAATGAGTTAAAGTTAATTTTATTTTAATTTTACTCTTATAGGTTGTTCAAAAAAAACATTGGTGTAGACAAATTTCCATTGCCTATATCATAGGCCACATAAGAAATGTAGAGCAAAAGAGATGAAGGAATGGCAGAGATGTGATGGGCTTGAAGATTCATGAAAATGGGCTTTAGAGTGATGAATTAGGTCTTGAGGAGTACTTTGGATTTTACTTAGCATTTAGGCTAGTAAATGTTCAATGAAGCTTTATTTTAATGGAGTGGGCCTTATTAGAATGTAAAAGAGAAGATGGGCTTTTACCATTGGCTAAAAAAATTTTAAATTTTAAAATGGATCATCTTCTTCCTCTAAATCCTGGGTGAACATTATATTCCCTTCCATTATTCCAACTGACACTACACCTCACAACCGTCACCCACCTAACCAATCCATCCCATCATTCCACTTCCCAATAGTCATGACACCACTATCCCACTTCCTTAAAAACACATGCCCTCATCCTTAACATTTCTCTTCAAAACCCGAGCCTAACATTCTTATTTTCCTATTTTGCCATAATCATTTCCTTTCTTTTGTTCAACCTTTTCTTAACAACCATCCCCTACCATGTCGAGAGTTAAGCAAGTAGCAAGGAAGTAAGCATTCAAAAAAGGTTCTCTATTAACTTGCTATGAAGACCATCCCTCATCAGATTTCAATATACCACCACCACCGTCATCATCAAATGACCTATTACACCAAACCTTGAATTTCTCGATGAAGCACAAGCAGTGAGATTCCAAAAATAGCAAAAGTGAGGTTTTAAAGCGAATAAATTCTATTATGGTAAAACATTTCACACCTTTCATCTAAAGTGAGATGTGGACCATCTATTAGAAGGGATTGGGTTGCTCAAGTTTAAAGAGATGAGACTTTTATCGTTCACTAGCATCACACTTAAGTTCTTGACCACTCTAGCACCGTGACATATTAGAGCAAACAACTAATCAGAATGGTTCACATGTCTATTCTTCAGTGTAAACCAAAAGGTGTTGTTCAATTTCTTCAATCTAATTATTTTTTATTTTCTAAAAGAGGGCCTTAGAACTCCACCACTAGATATAATGAGCAAGAATTTTAGGACCAAATCAATACAAAGGAGTCCACCTTCACAATAGGGTACTCCAAATCACATGAGATAAAAATTCTTGCCCTTCATTATATTCACTGCCTCCTCGCCTACACTATGTTCTCAAGGATTGAGAACATAGGTTTGGTTTCTAGAAATGACTTTTTTTTATGGCGTGTTATGAAAAGAAAAAGCCAAATTGGGGTATGTAAATATTCCAACATATAATGGTAGTAGCCATAGCCTCACAGGGTAAGATCAAGGCTAGATTCATGTCTATTGCTATCGTGACGACATATAAAAGTTTTAGGTACCAAGACTACCAAATTGGACACTAATTGAGTATCTCAATAACTCTTACTTGCTGCAAGCCCAAATCTGTAAGAAAAAGAATGATAAATATGTACCAGTGCATAGGGAAATCTCTTTCGAGCATGACGAAGAGGAGGAGCTGCCTAGGGCCACCTACACTCAGGTAGCAGTGAGGATAACAGAGCTGGATATATGAATGCACATAATGCAAGAGCAACTGGAAGCATTTTATGCCTTCATAGTCACACCACCACCACACAGAATGTAAAGGGATATTATGCCTTCATTTCTTTCTTTTAGTTATTTTTAATTGAATTTTTTTGAACAATGGGTTTGAATTTTTGTTATATTAGATTTTATGTGTTCTTCTTGTGAATTATGGATATTGTAGAGTAGTTTGATTTTTGCTACAGGTTGAATTTGTTTAGGATATGGAATTTAGGACATACTTTAATTTTGGATTTATAAGGACAAATGCTGAAATATCGATTCATGCAAATTATACTCTATGTGTGATAGAAATTTGTGAACTTGTGACTAAAATTTCAGTGTGAGAATGTGAAAATTGCCTTGTTTCTATTAGACTATTGTCATTAGATTTTTGTATTTTAATATAGATGTGGCAGTTGAATTGAGGAATAAATAAGTTTACATGAATTTAATAGTTATGGTGTGAATTCCTTACTGACATTTTCTTTATGAAATGAAACTAGTTATGTAATAAACCTACTGTGTGAATTGTTATATAGTAAATGGACTATTGAGTTTTGCTACAAATAGAAATTTGGTGCGATTATGCCTATGTAACAAATATGGCCTTGTAAATAACTATGATTTTGCTTAAAAATATATGTTGGACTAGGAGGATTAATCCTAAGTCTAGGAACTCTTTTGATCTTGACAAAGTAGATTGATCATTATTAATGGTTTATTTAAGTATTGTTTTGCATAACTTTGTAGGTTTTTCAAATGAAGTTGGATGGAACTCTTAAACTTCAAGTTGACTTCTAAATCACGACCGCAATCTCATATTCGCGACCTCGATCCTTATGAAGATTTGCTAGAAATTAGACAGGTGAAATTGCGAAGTCATTCTTTATCGCAACTCGTCCAAAAGAAGCAGTCCAAAAGTGACAGGCTGTTTCACAGTCTGTGTCGCGTCAGAATCGCGACTGCGAATTTCAAAGAGCCTTAAGAGGGAATCAAGTCCACAACCAAAGCATGAAAAATGTCTTAGGTGACCGTTGGAAGTCAAAAATTATGATGACAACTTGTGGGTAGTGACCATAAATCATGAAGAAGAAGTTGATCATTTTGACAGAGAAATTCACGTCCTTAGTCATGGCCTATACAAGAAAAATTGCAATTGCTACTTTTATGAGCATGTGAAAGGCAACGACTATATTTTCCTGTGAACTAATGAGAAGTTACCACGTGGACTAGCTGTTAGAAACAAATAGGGTTTTCCGTATGAAATTTGGATTTCGCGACCACTAACGAGTAGTAGTGACCATGAATTAAGACTGTCAAACATTTAATGCGAAAATCTGTCTAGCTTACTTTAAAGATTTTGTACCAGTTTTATTGCAACGTCTCTTTGGTGGGTAGAGGCTATAAATACCTCACCAAACATATATAAATGCATGAGAATTAACAACTTTGTAACCAAACTCTTGCAATTTTACTATTCAATCTTTTCTATTCTTTTAGATATTGTTTGGTGTGAGCATAAACACCATTTTGTAAAGGTTGTAGTGTGAGCCTGTAAAAACACTAAGAGAGGTTGTTATGTGAGCCTATTAAAACACAAGTGTGAAAGTTATTATGTGAGCCTAAAAAACATAAGTGTAAAGGTTGTTGTGTGAGCCTTCAAAACAGAAGTGTAAAAGTTTGGTGTGAGCTTGAAAACACCATTGATAGATAGTGGAACACCCAATTGCTGAGAATTGAGGAGTAGACGTAGGGTCAATTATACTCGAATCACTATAAACTTGTGTCTACTTTCTACTTACTTTCTTCCCTGTCTTCTAGTTTTAATTTTTATACACCAATTCAATCTCTTCCCCCCTCCCCCCTCCCCCTTCTTGGTGCCTAGGGCTAATAATATATTTTATTACATATAATGCTAAAGATCACTTGTAGTTTCTGAGATAAATAAGGGAAATTTCAGAAAGTAACATGATTACTTTATTTCTATTTAGAATTGCAATTGTGATTTGAGTTGTGAAAATGTGGATATATAGAATTATTGCTACAAAGGAAGTAGTTCACATTATGCACTTTTATGATTAGTGGTGTCTTGGTTTTGAAAAGTGTGAAATGAGATGAAAATCGACTTACAATTGTGTCATAATTCATGACTGCATGATGTTTGTGTAAACTAATTTTGGTTTGCGAATAGATGTAAAAAGCAGATATGTGATTGAATTTCCAGGTGTAAGGGCCAAAGCATGGGCCATGCCATAACCCATGCACCACTATTCCAATATGACAAACCCAGATTTATTGCTATTGTATTTTCTATTTTTGAAACATAATCATGCTAATGTAAGTTAAATACTTGATGAAGTTTAGATTTAAACACCACAAGGGAATGGGAGTGATGGAAGCACCATACAAAATCGACCAATCCATGATTCAATTAAGATATTCAACGAAGGAGCGACGTTCTTTTTGTTTTTTTTTTTAATTTTTTTTATTTTCCTCATTTCCAAACATTGAAGACAATGTTGTCTTTAAGTTTAGGGAAGGGGCATAAAATTGAAAAAATTTGTAGGATTCAGAGGATTCTTTTGTTAATAGATTAGTTCATACATTCATTGGCTATATTTAATTTATTCTTTTATCATTGGTGATCCCACTTTCTTAGAGTATTATTGTTCAAAGAGTAAAGAAAAATTAAATTAAAGTATTGATCAATGCAATTGTTATGAAAATTTAAATTTGTTAAATTCACTTAGTAAATTATGCCTATTTTGTTAATAGATTAGTTCATTCATTCATTGGTTATATTTAATTTATTCTTTTGTCATTAATGATCCCACTTTGTTAGAGTATTATTATTCAAAGAGTAAAGAAAAATTAAATTAAAGTATTGATCAATGCAATTGTTATGAAAAATTAGATTCGTTAAATTTGCATAGTAAATTAGGCATGATTTTCTCATATGAAAATTTAAACATTTGAAGAAGTTTGAAAACTATAAGCAAGTGACTTCTATAATTTGATTAAGAAAATTATTTGAATCATTACACCTAGGAAATGATTCCTTGTTTGAAGTCAAAGCATTTGGATGCTAACTTGTTAAAAACTTTTGCACTAATTCTAGAACAAGGCATACAATCTTTTAAGACAAAATATTAATTAACACTTGATCAAGAAAATGATTTAGGCATTATTTGTGTTAGCCCATTTAACCCCTCTATACCTTATCAATTTTTATCTTTTGTACCTTTTTTGAGCCTTGAAATACACTCTAACACCCTGTTTGGATGAAGTGTTTGTAATGGATTAAAAGTGTTATTAATGGAATGGAATGGATTGGTTTGGTTTAGAAAGTGAGTGTTAAATTATATTTATGTTTGGGATGGTAGAAATGGAATGAAATGGTTTGAAAGTAATTTTGTTTGTTTGCACTGGAATGGAATGAAAGGTTAACTTAAAAATTGACAAAAATACCCTTATACATACAAATATATATATTTTTTATTTTTTCATTTATCAAATATTTAATATTAAAATAGAAATTTATTATTATT